>RXON01000767.1:0-13010 GCA_009667805.1 Leptobrachium leishanense | reverse complement strand
GCATTATACATGTTAGTGCTCTATTCATTGATATTTATTAGAGCATTATACATGTTTATTAGCGCTCTATTCATTGATATTTATTAGAGCATTATACATGTTTATTAGTGCTCTATTCATTGATATTTATTAGAGCATTATACATGTTTATTAGTGCTCTATTCATTGATATTTATTAGAGCATTATACATGTTTATTAGCGCTCTATTCATTGATATTAGAACATTATATTTTTTTCAATAACAATTGGAAAGGTGCAAGACATAAAATAAGTTAACAGGAGAGCATCATTAACCTCCTACTAACGGGCAGGTTTTTCCAAGACTACCCGACGTGCCACTTGCCTCATTGGCTGCATATGGTGTGTATCACGGACCTCCACAAATATAAACCTCACAGTAATGTGCAGTGTGTATGCGCGTATCACAGAGCTCCACAATTATAAAACTCTCAGTAATGTGCAGGGTGTATGAGTGTATCACGGAGCTCCACAGCAATAAAACTCACACTCATATACACCGCACATGGATATATATTTATTGCCCCAGCAGCTCACACAGGGATATATATTGCCCCCAGCAGCTCACACAGGAATATATATTGCCCCCTGCAGCTCACACATGGATATATATTGCTCCCCAGCAGCTCCCACATTGATATATATTGACCCCCAGCAGCCCACACATGGATATATATTGCCCCCAGCAGCCAACACATGATGAATATTGCCCCCAGCAGCCCACACAGGGATATATATTGACCCCCAGCAGCCCACACATGGATATATATTGCCCCCAGCAGGTCACACAAGGATATATATTGCCCCCAGCTGGTCACACAGGGATATAGATTGCCCCCAGCTGCTCAAACAGATTTACAGCATATTGCCCCCAGCTCACCTCTCCTCTGCCGGCAGCCGCATGCTTTTCGTCCTACGAGCAGCCGCCGGCAAGAAGCTCTGCCGCTCACGTGGGTTCCACCATCCAGCTGTGATCTCGCGAGATCGCCGAGTTCACATGAACTCCGCGATCTCGCGGCTGGCTGGTGGAACCCACATGAGCGGTAGGGCTGCTGCGGCGCCCCCTGGCTGAAAGGCGCCCAGGGCACCTGCCCCCCCCTCCTCGCTACGCCACTGGGTGTGAGCTGTATGGAGGATGTGTGGTGTGAGTGGTATGGAGGATGTATGGTGTGAGTGGTATGGAGGATGTATGGTGTGAGTGGTTTGGAGGATGTATGGTGTGAGTGGTATAGAGGATGTATGGTGTGACTTGTGAGTGGTATAGAGGATGTATGGTGTGACTTGTGAGTGGTATGCAGGATGTATGGTGTGAGTGGTATGGAGGATGTATGGTGTGGATGGTATGGAGGATGTATGGTGTGAGTGGTATGGAGGATGCATGGTGTGAGTGGTATGGAGGATGTATGGTGTGACTTGTGAGTGGTATGCAGGATGTATGGTGTAAGTGGTATGGAGGATGCATGGTGTGAGTGGTTTGGAGGATTTATGGTGTGAGTGGTATGGAGGATGTATGGTGTGAGTGGTATAGAGGATGTATGGTGTGACTTGTGAGTGGTATGGAGGATGTATGGTGTGACTTGTGAGTGGTATGGAGGATGTATGGTGTGACTTGTGAGTGGTATGGAGGATGTTATGGCGTGACTTGTGAGTGGTATGCAGGATGTATGGTGTAAGTGGTATGGAGGATGCATGGTGTGAGTGGTATGGAGGATGCATGGTGTGAGTGGTATGGAGAATGTATGGTGTGAGTGGTATGGCGGATGCATGGTGTGAGTGATATGGAGGATGTTTGGTGTGAGTGGTATGGAGGATGTTTGGTGTGAGTGGTATGGAGGATGTATGGTGTGAGTGGTATGGCGGATGCATGGTGTTGTGAGTGGTATGGCGAATGTATGGTGTGACTTTGAGTGGTATGGAGGATGTATGGTGTGAGTGGTATGGAGGATGTATGGTGTGGAGGGTATGGAGGATGTATTGTGTGACTTGTGAGTGGTATGGAGGATGTATGGTGTGACTTGTGAGTGGTATGGAGGATGTATGGTGTGACTTGTGAGTGGTATGGAGGATGTATGGTGTGAGTGGTATGGAGGATGTATGGTGTGAGTGGTATGGAGGATGTATGGTGTGACTTGTGAGTGGTATGGAGGATGTATGGTGTGAGTGGTATGGAGGATGTATGGTGTGAGTGGTATGCAGATGTATGGTGTGAGTGGTATGGAGGTGTATGGTGTGAGAGGTAGTGTAGGGTATGGAGGATGCATGTGTGTGCGTGGTATGGAGGATGCATGGTGTGCGTGTATGGAGGATGCATGGTGTGCGTGGTATGGAGGATGCATGGTGTGCGTGGTACTGAGGATGTATGGTGTGTGTGAGTGTATGAGGATATGTGTGACTTGTGAGTGGTATGGAGGATGCATGTGGTGTGAGGTGTATGAAGGAGTTTGCTTGTTGAATGCTATGGGATGCATGGTGTGAGTGGTATGGAGGATGCATGGTGTGAGTGGTATGGAGGATGTATGTGTGAGATGGTTATGGAGATGATGTATGGTGTGACTGTGTGAGTGGTATGGAGGATGTATGGTGTGAGTGGTATGGAGGATGTATGGTGTGAGTGGTATGGAGGATGTATGGTTGTGACTTGTGAGTGGTATGGAGGATGTATGGTGTGAGTGGTAAGGAGGATGCATGGTGTGAGTGGTATGGAGGATGCATGGTGTGAGTGGTATGGAGGATGCATGGTGTGAGTGGTATGGAGGATGCATGGTGTGAGTGGTATGGAGGATGTATGGTGTGAGTGGTATGGAGGATGCATGGTGTGAGTGGTATGGAGGATGCATGGTGTGAGTGGTATGGAGGATGTATGGTGTGAGTGGTATGGAGGATGTATGGTGTGACTTGTGAGTGGTATGGAGGATGCATGGTGTGAGTGGTATGGAGGATGCATGGTGTGAGTGGTATGGAGGATGCATGGTGTGAGTGGTATGGAGGATGCATGGTGTGAGTGGTATGGAGGATGTATGGTGTGAGTGGTATGGAGGATGCATGGTGTGAGTGGTATGGAGGATGCATGGTGTGAGTGGTATGGAGGATGCATGGTGTGAGTGGTATGGAGGATGTATGGTGTGAGTGGTATGGAGGATGTATGGTGTGAGTGGTATGGAGGATGCATGGTGTGAGTGGTATGGACGATGTATGGTGTGAGATTATTTATTATTTACAATAAAAAAAGTCTTGTTTTTGTTGTTGGTATTTTTCGAACAAAACGATCAAAAACTAATTAAATAGCGGAAACAAACGATCTGAAATGAAAAAAGACAGAACCAATTATCTAAAATGAAAATAAAGAGAACAAAATGATCTAAAATGAAAAAAAAGGGGTATGAAAGCAAAAAAAAAAAGAGAAAAATGAATATGCAAAATAAACTGAACCAAATTATCTGAAAAAAAAACACAGAACAAATTTAATGATTTAAAACAAATACAGACATTTTTAGAATGATTTTTTTGGCATTTTTCAGGAATTTTTGGGTTAATCTTTAGGGTTCGTAACTTATTTTAAAAAAACTAGGCTTCTTTCCACCATACTTTTCAATGTTAAAACAAAACCTCGCGATTATTATTTTCAATAGCAGCAAACAGCCATTTTTTTTTTTTTTTTTTTTTTAGGATTATTTTGGCATTTTTTCAGGATCTTTTGGGTGAAAGTATGGGTTCCTAACTTATCGAAACTAGCCTTTTTTCTACAATAGCTTTCAATGCTAAAAAATCACGTTTTTATTAAATATTTCTAAAACCGTTTATTATTTTCAATTGCAGCAAACAGCCATTTATTTATTTATTTATTTATTTTGCATTTTTCTGGAATTTTTTGGTTAATCTTCAGTTTTCCTAGCTGATTTTAAATCACACCAAACAAGGTTTTTTCTTTGCTCAACGCATACAGCTGGATTATCCTCTTACAGTACGTATGCGTTCAGCAATGAATTTTGATACAATACATTTTGACAGTGCATGGATAGTAACAAGCTTGCCATTGTCCATGGTCCTGATGTGACATAGACTGATAATATGTTTCACCATCTGCGACTGTCCATGGTTCTGATCTGAGGCAGAACTAGGGATGTGCGTTTCGGATCAGATCTGAAAACGGCAAATCCGAAATTTTTGGAATTTTCGTATGGACTTGAAATGTGTTAAATTGAAATTCATTTTCATTCCATTCGTGATTTCGGTTCCATTTCGGTAATTTCGGACATCGGATTTTTTAGTTATATCGCTGATTCTGTAATTTTGTATAATTTCCAATGATCCGATACGGTAATTCTGTCGATACTATCATTTTTTATTACATAAAGATCCTTTTTTTCTTATGAATATGCATTGCACAACTTTATTTAATCATATTAAAATGGTATGAAAGGAACAAAAATTAACAAAACAATTTAAAAAACCCAAAACTGACTCAAATGGCCTGACTTTAAAAATAAAACCAGAATAAAAGGTTTTAAAACGGAAAAAAGCTGAACAAAATTATCAGAAACGAAAAGAGAAAACAGAAAAAATAAACTGATTTTAAAACGAAAAAAAATAATAATAATTAATACAGCATATGATTATAATTATACCACGCAGAGAGGCGCTTGTTCCCCGCAGTGTGTGGATTCATATGCTGCATTAATTATACCGCAGGGAGGCGCTTGTTCCCAGCAGTGTGTGGATTCATATGCTGCATTAATTATACTGCAGAGAGGTGCTTCCCCGCAGTGTGTGGATTCATATGCTGCATTAATTATACCGCAGAGAGGCGCTTCCCAGCAGTGTGTGGATTCATATGCTGCATTAATTATACTGCAGAGAGGCGCTTCCCAGCAGTGTGTGGATTCATATGCTGCATTAATTATACAGCAGAGAGGTGCTTCCCAGCAGTGTGCGGATTCATATGCTGCATTAATTATACCGCAGAGAGGTGCTTCCCAGCAGTGTGTGGATTCATATGCTGCATTAATTATACTGCAGAGAGGCGCTTCCCAGCAGTGTGTGGATTCATATGCTGCATTAATTATACTGCAGAGAGGCGCTTCCCAGCAGTAGTGTGTGGATTCATATGCTGCATTAATTATACTGCAGAGAGGTGCTTCCCAGCAGTGTGTGGATTCATATGCTGCATTAATTATACTGCAGAGAGGCGCTTCCCAGCAGTGTGTGGATTCATATGCTGCATTAATTATACCTCAGAGAGGCGCTTCCAGCAGCAGTGTGGATTCATATGCTGCATTAATTATACAGCAGAGAGGCGCTTCCCAGCAGTGTGTGGATTCATATGCTGCATTAATTATACTGCAGAGAGGTGCTTCCCAGCAGTGTGTGGATTCATATGCTGCATTAATTATACCGCAGAGAGGCGCTTCCCAGCAGTGTGTGGATTCATATGCTGCATTAATTATACAGCAGAGAGGCGCTTCCCAGCAGTGTGTGGATTCATATGCTGCATTAATTATACTGCAGAGAGGTGCTTCCCAGCAGTGTGTGGATTCATATGCTGCATTAATTATACTGCAGAGAGGTGCTTCCCCGCAGTGTGTGGATTCATATGCTGCATTAATTATACTGCAGAGAGGCGCTTCCCAGCAGTGTGTGGATTCATATGCTGCATTAATTATACCGCAGAGAGGCGCTTCCCAGCAGTGTGCGGATTCATATGCTGCATTAATTATACCGCAGAGAGACGCTTCCCAGCAGTGTGTGGATTCATATGCTGCATTAATTATACTGCAGAGAGGTGCTTCCCAGCAGTGTGTGGATTCATATGCTGCATTAATTATACCGCAGAGAGGCGCTTCCCAGCAGTGTGCGGATTCATATGCTGCATTAATTATACCGCAGAGAGACGCTTCCCAGCAGTGTGTGGAATCATATGCTGCATTAATTATACTGCAGAGAGGTGCTTCCCAGCAGTGTGCTGATTCATATGCTGCATTAATTATACCGCAGAGAGACGCTTCCCAGCAGTGTGTGGAATCATATGCTGCATTAATTATACTGCAGAGAGGTGCTTCCCAGCAGTGTGTGGATTCATATGCTGCATTAATTATACTGCAGAGAGGTGCTTCCCAGCAGTGTGTGGATTCATATGCTGCATTAATTATACTGCAGAGAGGCGCTTCCCAGCAGTGTGTGGATTCATATGCTGCATTAATTATACTGCAGAGAGGCGCTTCCCAGCAGTGTGTGGAATCATATGCTGCATTAATTATACCGCAGAGAGGCGCTTCCCAGCAGTGTGTGGATTCATATGCTGCATTAATTATACCGCAGAGAGGTGCTTCCCAGCAGTGGGCGTATTCATATGCTGCATTAATTATACCGCAGAGAGGCGCTTGTTCCCAGCAGTGTGTGGATTCATGTGCTGCATTAATTATACCGCAGAGATGCGCTTGTTCCCCGCATTGTGCGTATTCAGATGCTGCATTAATTATACCGCAGAGAGGCGCTTGTTCCCTGCAGTGTGCGTATTCATATGCTGCATTAATTATACCGCAGAGAGGCGCTTGTTCCCTGCAGTGTGCGTATTCATATGCTGCATTAATTATACAGCGCAGAGATGCGCTTGTTCCCCGCAGTATGCGTATTCATATGCTGCATTAATTATACCGCAGAGAGGCGCTTGTTCCCCGCAGTGTGTGTATTCATATGCTGCATTTATTATACCGCGCAGAGATGCGCTTGTTCCCCGCAGTGTGCGTATTCAGATGCTGCATTAATTATACCGCGCAGAGATGCGCTTGTTCCCCGCAGTGTGCGTATTCATATGCTGCATTAATTATATCGCAGAGAGGCGCTTGTTCCCCGCAGTGTGCGTATTCATATGCTGCATTAATTATACCGCGCAGAGATGCGCTTGTTCCCCGCAGTGTGCGTATTCATATGCTGCATTAATTATATCGCAGAGAGGCGCTTGTTCCCCGCAGTGTGCGTATTCATATGCTGCATTAATTATACCGTACAGAGAGGCGCTTGTTCCCCGCAGTGTGCGTATTCATATGCTGCATTAATTATACCGTACAGAGATGCGCTTGTTCCCCGCAGTGTGCGTATTCATATGCTGCATTAATTATACCGCAGAGAGGCGCTTGTTCCCCGCAGTGTGTGTATTCATATGCTGCATTTATTATACCGCGCAGAGATGCGCTTGTTCCCCGCAGTGTGCGTATTCATATGCTGCATTAATTATATCGCAGAGAGGCGCTTGTTCCCCGCAGTGTGCGTATTCATATGCTGCATTAATTATATCGCAGAGAGGCGCTTGTTCCCCGCAGTGTGCGTATTCATATGCTGCATTAATTATACCGCGCAGAGATGCGCTTGTTCCCCGCAGTGTGCGTATTCATATGCTGCATTAATTATACCGCAGAGAGGCGCTTGTTCCCCGCAGTGTGTGTATTCATATGCTGCATTTATTATACCGCGCAGAGATGCGCTTGTTCCCCGCAGTGTGCGTATTCATATGCTGCATTAATTATACCGCAGAGAGGCGCTTGTTCCCCGCAGTGTGTGTATTCATATGCTGCATTTATTATACCGCGCAGAGATGCGCTTGTTCCCCGCAGTGTGCGTATTCAGATGCTGCATTAATTATACCGCGCAGAGATGTGCTTGTTCCCCGCAGTGTGCGTATTCATATGCTGCATTAATTATATCGCAGAGAGGCGCTTGTTCCCCGCAGTGTGCGTATTCATATGCTGCATTAATTATACCGCGCAGAGATGCGCTTGTTCCTCGCAGTGTGCGTATTCATATGCTGCATTAATTATACCGCAGAGAGGCGCTTGTTCCCCGCAGTGTGTGTATTCATATGCTGCATTTATTATACCGCGCAGAGATGCGCTTGTTCCCCGCAGTGTGCGTATTCAGATGCTGCATTAATTATACCGCGCAGAGATGCGCTTGTTCCCCGCAGTGTGTGTATTCATATGCTGCATTAATTATATCGCAGAGAGGCGCTTGTTCCCCGCAGTGTGTGTATTCATATGCTGCATTTATTATACCGCGCAGAGATGCGCTTGTTCCCCGCAGTGTGCCTATTCATATGCTGCATTAATTATATCGCAGAGAGGCGCTTGTTCCCCGCAGTGTGTGTATGCATGTGCTGCATTAATTATACCGCAGAGATGCGCTTGTTCCCCGCAGTGTGTGGATTCATATGCTGCATTAATTATACCGCAGAGAGGCGCTTGTTCCCCGCAGTGTGCGTATTCATATGCTGCATTAATTATACCGCAGAGAGGCGTTTGTTCCCCGCAGTGTGCGTATTCATATGCTGCATTAATTATACCGCAGAGAGGCGCTTGTTCCCCGCAGTGTGGGTATTCATATGCTGCATTAATTATGCCGCGCAGAGAGGCGCTTGTTCCCCGCAGTGTGAGGATTCATATACTGCATTAATTATACCGCGCAGAGAGGCGCTTGTTCCCCACAGTGTGCGTATTCACATGATGCATTAATTATACCGCGCAGAGATGCGCTTGTTCCCCGCAGTGTGGGTATTCATATGCTGCATTAATTATGCCGCGCAGAGAGGCGCTTGTTCCCCGCAGTGTGCGGATTCATATGCTGCATTAATTATACCGCAGAGAGGCGCTTCCCAGCAGTGTGTGGATTCATATACTGCATTAATTATACCGCAGAGGTGCTTCCCAGCAGTGTGTGGATTCATATGCTGCATTAATTATACCGCAGAGAGGCGCTTCCAAGCAGTGTGTGGATTCATATGCTGCATTAATTATACTGCAGAGAGGTGCTTCCCAGCAGTGTGTGGATTCATATGCTGCATTAATTATACTGCAGAGAGGCGCTTCCCAGCAGTGTGTGGATTCATATGCTGCATTAATTATACTGCAGAGAGGCGCTTCCCAGCAGTGTGTGGATTCATATGCTGCATTAATTATACCGCAGAGAGGCGCTTCCCAGCAGTGTGTGGATTCATATGCTGCATTAATTATACCGCAGAGAGGTGCTTCCCAGCAGTGTGTGGATTCATATGCTGCATTAATTATACCGCAGAGAGATGCTTCCCAGCAGTGTGTGGATTCATATGCTGCATTAATTATACCACAGAGAGGCGCTTCCCAGCAGTGTGTGGATTCATATGCTGCATTAATTATACACCGCAGAGAGGTGCTTCCCAGCAGTGTGTGGATTCATATGCTGCATTAATTATACTGCAGAGAGGCGCTTCCCAGCAGTGTGTGGATTCATATGCTGCATTAATTATACTTGCAGAGAGGCGCTTCCCAGCAGTGTGTGGATTCATATGCTGCATTATTATACTGCAGAGAGGCGCTTCCCAGCAGTGTGTGGATTCATATGCTGCATTAATTATACTGCAGAGAGGTGCTTCCCAGCAGTGTGTGGATTCATATGCTGCATTAATTATACTGCAGAGAGGTGCTTCCCAGCAGTGTGTGGATTCATATGCTGCATTAATTATACTGCAGAGAGGCGCTTCCCAGCAGTGTGTGGATTCATATGCTGCATTAATTATACCGCAGAGAGGTGCTTCCCAGCAGTGTGTGGATTCATATACTGCATTAATTATACCGCAGAGAGGTGCTTCCCAGCAGTGTGTGGATTCATATGCTGCATTAATTATACCGCAGAGAGATGCTTCAGCAGTGTGTGGATTTCATATGCTGCATTAATTATACCACAGAGAGGCGCTTCCCAGCAGTGTGTGGAATCATATGCTGCATTAATTATACTGCAGAGAGGCGCTTCCCAGCAGTGTGTGGATTCATATGCTGCATTAATTATACTGCAGAGAGGTGCTTCCCAGCAGTGTGTGGATTCATATGCTGCATTAATTATACTGCAGAGAGGTGCTTCCCAGCAGTGTGTGGATTCATATGCTGCATTAATTATACTGCAGAGAGGTGCTTCCCAGCAGTGTGTGGATTCATATGCTGCATTAATTATACTGCAGAGAGGTGCTTCCCAGCAGTGTGTGGATTCATATACTGCATTAATTATACCGCAGAGAGGTGCTTCCCAGCAGTGTGTGGATTCATATGCTGCATTAATTATACCGCGCAGGGAGGCGCTTGTTCCCCGCAGTGTGCGTATTCATATGGTGCATTAATTATACCACAGAGAGGCGCTTCCCCGCAGTGTGTGGATTCATATGCTGCATTAATTATACCGCGCAGAGAGGTGCTTGTTCCCCGCTATGACGGAATGGGATGTTGTTCCGCCTGCGGGTGTGCTCTATCTGCGTGACCCCGTCGCTTACCGCTGGCCCGACTACCGAGTGGCGTGCACTCGGCGTCTCGTGCGGCCTGGCGTGACCCCGGGGAGGGATTAGCGGGCGGTGGTGGGGACCCCTGCCTAGAACCAGCCCGACCACTGAGCCATACGGCACTCAGCGTCCCGAGCAGCTGGTTCACTGACCTTGTGGGTGTGGGACGTCTGTGGAGATCGGATCTGCCAGCCGCGGAGGAATCTTCGGATCTTATGTGGGAAACGTTTCGGATCTTATGCGGGAAACGTTTCCGATCCAGGTGCGGGTGAATCTTCGGATCTCAAGTGGAGGACTTTCGGATCGGGGATGGATGAAGCTTCGGATCTTGCGGGATCTGCGAAGGATTCGGATCTTACCGCAATCCTTCGCAATACCGAAGCGCGGTACACGGCCGCGCCCTTCGGATCGGATCTCCGTCAGATATTCTGGGAACCGAACCTCATACGCTGCGCCTCTGCCCTGATGCTCGATGCAGGTACAGAGCGCTCGGTTCGGTTCGGATCGTCTGGAACACCGTACCCTGAGACCGCGAGGGATTCTCAGAAGATGAAGCACGGCGGAGAAATAACCACATCAGACGAGGCTGGATGCACTGCTAAATCTGCCTTTATTATTTACAGTTCAAGCATTTATCAACTTGGCACAAATTACAATACAATGGGAATCCCTGCCCGCCCTCCCAGGACCCATTGGCCCTTACCGATCGGGGAGTCGCCGATTCGGACCGGATGGTCCGAATCGGCCATTTTACGATTCGAACCGGATGGTTCGAATCGGCCATTTTCCGAATCGAAGAATCTGAACTGCGCCACAAGGTGATCGGAAAATGGCGGCGGGCAAGGCAGACAAAGGGAGAATACATTTCGCAATAAACCAACGGGGACACTTCATTACACCACACATAATCACATCTAATAAAAAGTACTTAAAAACCCCGTGCATGCCACCGCACCTAACTGTCCCTGGCCAAAACTAATGTCCGTGTGCACCGCCCCTGGCTGAGGGTGCTGGGCCATTCCATGACACCCGCATTGTGCGTATTCAGATGCTGCATTAATTATACCACAGAGAGGCGCTTGTTCCCCGCAGTGTGCGTATTCATATGCTGCATTAATTATACCATACAGAGAGGCGCTTGTTCCCCGCAGTGTGCGTATTCATATGCTGCATTAATTATACCACGCAGAGATGCGCTTGTTCCCCGCAGTGTGTGTATTCATATGCTGCATTTATTATACCGCGCAGAGAGGCGCTTGTTCCCTGCAGTGTGCGTATTCATATGCTGCATTAATTATACCACGCAGAGATGCGCTTGTTCCCCGCAGTGTGTGTATTCATATGCTGCATTAATTATACCGCAGAGAGGCGCTTCCCAGCAGTGTGTGGATTCATATGCTGCATTAATTATACCGCAGAGAGGCGCTTCCCAGCAGTGTGTGGATTCATATGCTGCATTAATTATACTGTAGAGAGGAGCTTCCCAGCAGTGTGTGGATTCATATGCTGCATTAATTATACCGCAGAGAGGCGCTTCCCAGCAGTGTGTGGATTCATATGCTGCATTAATTATACCGCAGAGAGGCGCTTCCCAGCAGTGTGTGGATTCATATGCTGCATTAATTATACCGCAGAGAGGTGCTTCCCAGCAGTGTGTGGATTCATATGCTGCATTAATTATACCGCAGAGAGGCGCTTGTTCCCAGCAGTGTGCGTATTCATATGCTCCATTTATTATACCGCAGAGAGGCGTTTGTTCCCCGCAGTGTGCGTATTCATATGCTCCATTTATTATACCGCGCAGAGAGGCGCTTGTTCCCTGCAGTGTGCGTATTCATATGCTGCATTAATTATGCCGCGCAGAGAGGCGCTTGTTCCCCGCAGTGTGAGGATTCATATACTGCATTAATTATACCGTGCAGAGATGCGCTTGTTCCCCGCAGTGTGCGTATTCAGATGCTGCATTAATTATACCGTGCAGAGATGCGCTTGTTCCCCGCAGTGTGCGTATTCATATGCTGCATTAATTATACCGCGCAGAGATGCGCTTGTTCCCCGCAGTGTGCGTATTCATATGCTGCATTAATTATATCGCAGAGAGGCGCTTGTTCCCCGCAGTGTGTGTATTCATATGCTGCATTTATTATACCGCGCAGAGATGCGCTTGTTCCCCGCAGTGTGCGTATTCAGATGCTGCATTAATTATACCGCGCAGAGATGCGCTTGTTCCCCGCAGTGTGCGTATTCATATGCTGCATTAATTATATCGCAGAGAGGCGCTTGTTCCCCGCAGTGTGCGTATTCAGATGCTGCATTAATTATACCGTGCAGAGATGCGCTTGTTCCCCGCAGTGTGCGTATTCATATGTTGCATTAATTATACCGCAGAGAGGCGCTTGTTCCCCGCAGTGTGCGTATTCATATACTGCATTAATTATACCGCGCAGAGAGGTGCTTGTTCCCTGCAGTGTGCGTATTGTGACGTTTGGGGGCCCACAGAGCACGTGCACAATGTCTTTCACAAACAAAACAGTTTTATTCACCCTTTCAGGGCAGTCAAAAAGGCAACATAATAAGTACACGCTTGGGTTCAGCGAAATTAAAGCAAAGTCCTGATCTTCAGCACAAATAAACAGAGAAATAATAGTGGCTCACCAACGCTTTAAACAGTCCCAAACCTAGGGAATCCTTTCCCCAGTA
>RXON01000766.1:0-29176 GCA_009667805.1 Leptobrachium leishanense | reverse complement strand
TCTGGTTGTCTCGAGGGTTGAGATCAGCTGCCTAAGTCCCTGTCTCCACTGTTAGCCTACCTGTAGACCATGGTAATGGAAAGGGTCTGCCCATAAGTATCTCGAAGGGGGAGTAGCCTGTGTTCCTATTAACCGCCATTCTGATTTCAGCCAGAATGATGGGAGTACCAATTTCCAATTCTTAAAGGTGCCCCCTGTTGCTTTCCTAAGGCGGTCCTTCACCGAACGGTTCATTCTTTCGACCAACCCGGAACTTTGCGGGTGCCAAGGAATGTGGTATTTCCATTCCACCTGCAAAGCTCAGACTAGACTCTTACTTACACGTGAGGTGAATGCTGTGCCTTTATCGGAATTGAGCTGCAGCGGGACTCCCCATCGTGGGATTATCTCCCGTGTCAGTATACGCACTACAGTTTTTGCATCTACATCTTCTGCCTTTGTGGGAAATACCTCAGGCCATCGTGAAAACATATCCACGATGACTAGAGCATATTCTTGCCTTTTACCTTCTGTCCGAGGAATGTGTGTGAAATCTATTTGTAGGTGCGTGAAGAGGGTGGTAGGGTAGTCTAGATGTTGATGGTCTACCTTGTGTGGATTGTTTGGGTAATTCCTAAGGCATATAATACATCTTGAGACATAATCTCGTACCAGGCTGCGCAAATTCTGGATGTAAAAATGCTGACTGAGTAAGGTGATGGTTGTAGCGATACTATTGTGGCCTACCCCATGAAAAATGATCAATGAAAAGAGAGGCGCTACTCTGGGGAATACAGGGTTTCCCATCTTTGGTAATTAGGCCAGTATTTGAATTTTTTGTAAAATGGGGTAGCACCAATCTTTTAGCTCTTCTGTGGTTGCATATTTTTGTAAGGTACAAAACAATTGGTCCCCATCCATTGTGGGAGGTCGCAAAACCGGCATTACTAGTTTAGCTATGTCCTGTTGTGCTGCTCGTTTAGCTGCTTGGTCAGCCAGATGATTCCCTTTTGCAATAGGATCTGAGGCTCTGGTGTGTGCTCTACAATGTAACACCGCTATCTGAGAGGGCATAAGAATGCTTGCTAGGAGGTCCGTGACCAGGGTCGAATGGGAATCTTCTTGCCATCTGCGGCCACAAATCCCCTCTTTTCCCATATCGTTTGGTCATGGACCACACCATAAGCATATTTGGAGTCAGTGTATATCGTGACAGGTCTACCCGCATAGAGCCTGCAGGCTCGTGTTAATGCAATCAGTTCTGCTGCCTGGGCAGACTGGTAGGGTACAGGCCCTGACTCTAGAACAGTGTCAGGGAGTTGAACCACTGCATAGCCTGCATGATAAGTGTTGTCATTGGGGCGGGTACAGGAGCCGTCAACAAAGACGACATCTGCGTCCGGAACAGGTGTTGACATGAGATCAGGGCGGGGTGCAGTTTCAGACTCAATGGAGAGAGCACAGTCATGTTCGAGTGGGATGGTATCTGAGGGATTCTTAAGACCCAGTAAAGCGTTTAGGATTGGTGCTGGACCAGAGACACTTGAACTGTATTCTATGTGCAGTGCAGGGTTGCTTAGCAGTGTGACTTCATATCCACTAAAGCGCTGTGATGACATGTGCTGTGTATGTATGCCCTTAAGTAAAGATAAAACATCATGGGTTGTGTGTAGGTGAGTTTCGTACCCTAGTGTGTATTGGCTTGCCATACTAACGGCCATTGCACATGCTGCCAGGGCACGCAAACAGGCCGGCATCCTTGTACCGTTACTGGCAGAATCTTTGAAAAAAATGCTACGTGGCGCAACCGGCCCCCATGTTCTTGCGTCAGTACCCCCGGCCATGGTTTTACAATTGTCCCTTGCAAACAGATGAAATGAAAGTACATAATCAGGGAGGCTAGCGCGGGGCTTGTCATCATTGCATTCCTGAGAACCTTAAAGGCATTTAACATTTCATTAGACCACGTTATCATATTGGATTGACCAACAGGGTGGCTTGTCTCAGAATGTTACCGTAGTAGGAGCAGTCAGGGATCCACTGTCTGCAATAGTTTATCATGCCTAAGAATGACAGCATGTCCTTCTTAGTTTTCGGGTTGACCAGGCCGTGACAGACTGGACTCTCTTCTGACTGATGCTCCGTTCCCCCTGTCTGAGAACAAACCCTAATATTCAACTTGCGTTTGACACCACTGCATTTTTTTTAAGGGAGACCTTGTGCCCACATTCCTGTAACCACCTAAGAAGTGATTTACCATCCTCCCGGCAGGCCTCCTCTGATGGACTGCATACGAGGAGATCATCCACGTATTGCAGCAGGACAGAACCATGGCTGGGGTGCCAGGATTTCAGAGTGGCCTGCAGTACAATACTGTAGACCACCGGGGCCTCAACGTACCCCTGAGGTAACCTTTTCCATGTAAATTGGGTGCCTTCAAATGTGAATGCGAACAGTAATGTCGTTTCCGGATGTATAGGGATGCTAAAAAATGCATTCTTCAGGTTAATTACAGAAAAATGTGTATGTGTCGCTGGAATGGATGAGAGTAATGTTGTAATGTCCGGGACTATTGGTGCAATGGGGATGACAAGGGAGTTAATGGCACGTAGATCTTGTACAAACCGCACTGTACCATCTGGTTTGCGTACAGGGTTAATTGGGGTACTGAAGGGGGAGACTACAGGTTCCAGGATGCCATCCTGTAGAAACTGGTCAATCATAGGACGTAGTCCGTCCTCCTTTTCTTTGGACAATGGGTATTGCTTCTGATAGACCGGTTGACAATTCTCGTGTAATATGGCTTTGTAGGGTGTGCAACTAATGAGTCCTGTGTCATAGGGCCCGTTGGACCACAATCGTTCCAACTCTCGGAGTTCAGTGGGCAATGTGTCTGTAGTCATAAAAAAATGGTGTTTGTCTAAAAACAAAGAAATTGATGGAGAATCTATTATGAGACCCCTTGTTCTTGAATATATGTTGACTTCTAGTTTTCCCAGGAGATCCCTCCCCAGAAGACTGATAGGACAGTCCTCTATTACTGTGAACACATGATATAAAAGTGATTTACCGTCAGGAGTGGTGAGCGCTAGAGGGCGGGTGTGGAGTGGATACCCTTCCCATGGAAGGTTCTGACTTAGCAAGTGGTCCAGAGTAATATTTGCTTTCTATCGTACTTGTGGTTGCACCCGTGTCAATAAGAAAACTAATAGGTTTGCCCTATGTGTAATGTCAACATTGGATCATCTTGCCACCCCCCTGTCAATTGGGCGAAAGTCAGGGTATCACCCCCGGGCCCCTTCATTTATTTTCCCTGTCCCAGTTGATGGGAACTTGGGCGCATCATCGCTTGCTGATTGCTGGGTGGAAGGTTCCTGTCTTTTAGATTCTCTGTATAATTTCTGGTATTTTTGCGCATCTTCATCAGAAGCACGGCAGTTCCGGGCCCAGTGGCCTTTCCTGCCGCACCTATAACATGTTGATTCCTTTTCTGGGGTATAAGTCTGGCCGTTTGGTGTGTAGTTGTTATGAGTTGTCTGGTTTTTGTTATTAGCATTATGTGTTCTATTCTGTCCTTGCCTCTGCAGGTTATGGGTCGTCTTTTTTCTTATTTCAAAACACCCTGCTGCCTCTTTCTCGTGTAGATGTGCTTCAAACTCATGGAGGGAATCTGAGGGCCAGCTAGATACCGCCTGGCGGACGGTTAGCACCAGGGCTGAGTCTAAATTGTTCATAAATGTAGAAATAAGAAGGCTGTGGCCGCGATCTTTTGGTAACCCTGCTTCTTCTGTCCAACAGATTAGGAATCTGCACCAGAATTCGATCACTCCCTCCCCGGCTTTTTGTTTACAGGCTACGGCTATAGGAAGGGATGATCTTGCTTTAAACGCCCGTTTAAATTGGTTTTCTAGCTCATCCCACATTCTTGTAATTCCTTCTCTTGTATTTAATGGATAGTACTCTGATTTCTCTTTGGCAGGGACTGAGATCGATGGGATCTCATCCCAATCCCAAGAAGAATTTTTCTCTATAATACCGTCAACAATCAGTCTCATGTCTTCCTGGGTAAAGTTGCGTCCGTTACATGCCTTTTTGAGGTAGTTTAATGCTCCTAGTGGGGCTTCTCGGGGTTTAGGACAATGTTTAAGAATTCTATTAATATCTTCTATTTCTATAGCCTTTTTGAGCAATTTATCTCCTACTGTCATAAACGGAAAGTGATTCTGTGTCTCAGCGCAAAATGTGTAAAAGTCGGGAGGTTTTATCTCTGTTCCTGTTTGTGTGCGTGTTTTGATCTTAGGGATCGGACTCTTTATATCTTCCTCTTTTTCTTCTGCACTTTTCTCGTCTATCATATTTATGTCCCTAGCATCTTCTATTTGTGGTTTACTAGGGGCTGACGATGTACATTCGATTGCTGCAACAGCACCGAGTATTTCGGTGTCTTGGAAACCAGCAAGTGAAGGATACATTGAGTATTTGTAAGAGGGAGGGGGGCGAGGGCCCCAGTCCGCTTGTGGGACTTCCTGTTTTCTTCGTGGTATGCTTAATTCTATTTGATGTAATCTTTCGCTATTTAGACCATCTGGACTTGGTTTCTTGCATTGTTTGTTGGCTCTATTAAACCAGTATCCTGCCACTATTAACCACTGCTCTCCTCCCAAACGCATATATTTCATATCCCATTGAGGGTCTCCTGCATAGTGGGGCCATGCCTCGGTGTCACCAAGACATAAGCCCTTGACCATGTCCATATGAAATGGACTGTTATCTCCTTGTCTGGGAAATGGGTCACAGCTCCCAACTGCCTCTGTCCAAACTGCCATATTATTCACCCAAGGGTTAACAAGATAGTAATCTGTTCCTCCTACCCTTGCTACATATTGCTTGCATGTTTCTCCCACCAAAGGAAGGGGGTATTCTTTTATCTTACTGCTCTGTGTACCCATTGTTTCTAGTACGAGTTTCAATATCAGAAAACAGATAATCTATTACAATATGTTAGTATCAAGAGGAAAGAAATATAAAGGGATAGTTTTCTCATAGTGCTCGACTGCCACGGAAAAAATCCATGCGTCTTCCCAAAACATGAGAAAGTCACTGACCCGGGCGTCTACGGGTTAACTGATTTCAGGCAGCCATGACCAATTCTGCCTTAAGAGTAGGACAAGAAAGAAAGAATTTATATAATTTACTCTATTATCACAACTGAGGGACGTCTGTCTTACCTTACAGATCGTTCAACAGTGAATCTTAACACTCTAATATTCTTATACTCTAATATTCTTATACTCTATACATTTTATGAGGGTTAACGCAAGGTGTGATCAATTGGACATATAATGTCCCTTCTATGAGTGTGGTCCCTGACCTACTCCTTCTTTAAATAAACGGCCCCTGGCAACGTTTTCTTTTAATTTGTATCCCTGATACACTATAGGACATGGACAACTAATTTTAGTTCGAGATAAACGTTGTCATTGCCCTCGTCCAGACAAGACAATATACTCACCAGGACGAGGGGTGACCGTTCATGTCGGCAGTGCCTCCAGATTGAAGAGAATAATCGCCTCCAATTGTCCGTCCTTTAACCCCTAAGACCCTGTCTTAGGCACACCTTGAGTTAACTCTCCTTCTGCGCAGGGAGAGAGAAATCCGTTAAAGAAAACACACGAGACATGTATCTCAGTCTGGCATTTCTCTCTGCCGTTTCAACGTTTTTGACACACTTTTTATGCTTCTAACGAAAACGTTGTCTCTTTATTTCATTGGTTAACATTTCAAAACATAGCATAGTTCATTGGCCAGTTTCAATACAGGTCTGGTGACGCATTTCTGGACAGTCCCGTGGCCCGAGACATGTGATTTCTTGAGACATGCTAGCCATCAGCACTTTTGTCATTTTAGAGAAACTTGCAAACATCAGCACTTTTGTCATTTCAGAGACATTTGCAAACATATTGAGAAGTGAAACTTAATCCTATAATACTGCTGATCATCAATTTATCTTAAAACTATTTCTTATATTTAAACCTTAATTTATCTATTAATATTATAATTCATGGGGTGTTATTTAACTACTTATAGGGTCCTTCTTATAGGTTAGCAGATGGTGGTCTGAGGATTCCTTTTCCTTCAGGAAAGATGGCTGCCAGGCCGCATGGTGTCTCCAAAATCCAGCAATAGAGAAACCCAAATTAAACAAAACAGTTTCTTCCTATTCCCTGTGCCCTACCCCTGAAAATTGGAGCACGCAGCATAAAAATCCTTCACTTGCGGTCTTCTCCTGTGCAAATGCTAACGAAGGAAATGCTGCCTTTACAAACCAAAACCACCTCTTACAAACAAAACAATTACCCCTTAATTTTACCCCTTACACTATTGACAGCATAGGGCATGTGGGGCATATCCTGGAATTCCCTCCGTGGTGCATTAGATGTGTCCCTCACAACCTGTGCATCACTGGCCTGGTGAACTGGTTCTTCTCCTCCTGATCTATGTGAGGGAAGTCAGGTCAGGAGACCCCCTGAGACATGTTTTCCTCCCTTTCTTTCCTATGAGCTTTCCAAGGGTTTCTAGGTGTTCGACGTCTGGCTGCCTTTCACTCATGTTGAATTTACTCACCTTGCTTCTCCTGAGTGTATAAGGATTCAGAATGAGGTAATATCTAGCTATTAGAGAGCTGGTGAAAGCTTATTCTAGGGGTTATTTCTCTGCCAGTGAATTCTATAAGGGAATATCCTCCTCCAGCCACCCTTGTTATAAATTAACCCTATAGGGAGCAGACCACATTGTTACATACTATCCGTTTATCCGTTACACTTGTGAAGCGTTGTATAGAGCTGGGATATTTGTTTGGGATTTCTAGGATTCATCAGGATTACACGGTGACTTTATTTTTATGTATGGAGACTGTGGCTTCGGGAGATGAGCGTCACTTCAGCCAAGTGGTGTCTGGCCAGGTCCCATATGTCACTTCTGGTTTTGTGCTGTGGATGGATGCTGGGAAAGTGCTCGGAACGTCATTTTGGATGCGCCTAATTGATCGAGTAATGAGGGTATTTAATGGTGGACTACAGAGGAATCCATAGCTCTGGATGAAGTCTTATGATGAATCATGTCGAGCGCTTAAGGACTTATACCGGACTTTTATGTTTATAGTGCAGAGATGTGATGAAAATCCATATAGCGCCAACTAGTGGAATTAAACCCAACCCCAGTTGTATAGTGAAGGTAAGTGCACGTGCAAGCGCCGAGTAGCTTCAATGTTACCATCGTGAAATATACAGAGTGAAAACAATACGTATATTTTAATACCGACGACTTTACCTTTAACTTTCCTTTTATCTCAAGAAAAAACAGAAACAAATAGTGCAGAACCACAAAAACAGGTCCCGACTCCAAGGTGACTAATGTTACAGAAGCTAAGCACAGTAAGCTTGCGCAAGCTGTGAGGCGTGAACTGATTATACCCCAGTTTAGCGTCAGGATTGGAATATCGATGCCAGACGTTAAACCTGCTTCTCCCAGCGCTAACGCTTACATAGCGAGACATTACATTAGCACCAGCTATGGAATAGAGACCCGGATGCTTTGGAACTACATTTCCCACGAGGCTTTGTTGCCAAGCTAAGGAGTCACTGAGCCTCATGGGAGATTTACACTGTGACACTTTTTGTTACAGCATTGTGACGTGACGTACAGACTTACAGGGTTAATCGCCAAGCTCTGAATTTCCCACCAAACAGAATTTCACCAGATCTGCGATTTCGCGGCAATTTGTCTTTTCACTAAGCTGTCAATTCACCAAATACAGGCAAACTGACGGCGAAATACGGTGCAATTCACCGGCACCGAAATTGTCCCATAGAGAACTAATGATCCGTCTATTCACAGAACCCGGAATCGCAGCGAAAGTTTAACGACATTCCGTGATTTCAGTGTTTCAATACGACAGGTTTAAACGGGCGAATCCCACAGCTTTCAATGGAATAAACGGAATATCTTCTCGTTAAGATCATTATTTTTATTTTTTACAAAAGCCCTTTTTATATTATTTTTAGAAAAATTTTTGGCCCCTATTACGATCTTCACCTGCGTGAGCATTACCGTTAGCTGCGGTATTTACCGCATATTACAATCCAAATGCAAACGGGTTAAAAACCCGTTTGCGTTTGGGACCTTGCGCTCCTCTGCGCGAGGTTACTGCACTTTGCATAACATGGGGAGCGCAAAGTGTTAATCAGCGCTGGTATTACAATGTCCCAGCGCTGATTAACACCTGGCTCTGGTCAACGAAAAGTTAACCAGAGCCAGGACTTGGTGTTAATGGATTGTGCAGAAGCCGAATCCGTTAACACCAGCCTTAAAAAAGAAAAAAAAAGAACAGATACTCACCCTCTGTCCCGCGGCGAGGACCGCGGCTCCGCTCGCCTCCTCCGGCCGGCGGGATCAGGGAAAGACTGGGGGAAAAATCCACCCAGTCTCTCCCTGCGTATCCCTACGCCAACCAACCGGATCTTGCAAGGTGAGATCCAGCTGGTCATGTGACCGCCGGCGTGTCTCTCAATGGACTCCTATATGCTCCATTGAGAGGATGCGCGCAGCTGCGCTTAGCGGGCGAAAACAATGCAGGCAGCATTTTTTGCTCCTGCATTGTAATCCCCCGCTAAACCGGGGACGGTAGGGGGAATACCGCAGGCACAGTTTTTTCTCCCTACCGCCCCCGGATTAGCGCGGGGATTGTAATAAAACCCTTTTTATATTATTTTTAGAAAACTTTTTTTTTTCTGTAACAGACTTTTATTATTTTATAAAGGAGTTTTTTTTATTTTAGACACATTTTTATTGATTTAATCTCCTATTAAACAGGAGGCGGACTCATTTTCTTCCCATTCGTCGCTATTCGCCAATGTCCGGTAACTGCTTCAGTGACTCCATTTTCAGTGAAATTCGGTGAACATTTGGTAAATGACGAATTCACTGAAGTTTCAACAAAACACAAATCGCTGAATTGAGCTGAAATGCACCAAAATGTAACTATTTCTGTGCTTTGTGAATAGACTCCATAGTAATGACATGTGCTGAATCTGCTGAAAAATAACGATATATAATATGTCTGGGTCCTGTAATAAAAAATAAGCCTTAAATCGTATTTAAACATAATTTGCAAAATTGTGAAAATGAGCTCAGCACACGAAGGGTGTGTGTGTTAAATAGTTCAGCAGTGAAGGGGTTGAAAACGGTAAAGTGCCCCCCCTCCCGAGAACACAAAGGTGCTTTGTATTCAGGTGACGCCCCCCCTTGCTAGCAGTCTAGAGGGGGGGGGGCTGTGCTCATTCAGTTTGGGGGCTGCTTTTACCCAGACCACCAGGAGTTAAACCCTGAAACATTAACCCCCAGGACACCAAGTAAAAACTCAGGTGGCCCCTCCCAGAAAACTGGGGACAGTTAGCAACTATGTGATTTAACTCTTCACTCACTGACAGCACATTAACCCATTTCCTGCCAGAAAGCTCCATATCAGTGATTGTGGCCCTGCAGGGGGTGATTGTCACACAGGGGCTTCTTATAGACTAAGCGCCGCCTTATTCCCATGGCTGGGAGACATTTCATTGCTGAATTCACACACATCATTATACAGCGGATACAGCTTATAATCAGCAATATATGCATTTACTTACAAGAAGCCGCTCACTCCCAGCACCCTCAGCCTGGATCTCCTCTCTGGATTCACCAGCTGGATCTGCCGCCTCACAGGGCTCAGGACACAAAGGACAAAGGGGATGGAGCTACAGGGGTTAAAGGAGAGGCAGGAGTTACATATAATCCCATCAATACAAACAAGTGAGAAACAGAGGAAACGTCACTATCTTCAGCC
The DNA here is from genome assembly GCA_009667805.1 of Leptobrachium leishanense. Taxonomy (NCBI): domain Eukaryota; kingdom Metazoa; phylum Chordata; class Amphibia; order Anura; family Megophryidae; genus Leptobrachium; species Leptobrachium leishanense. The sequence goes on along the minus strand of RXON01000766.1, from coordinate 19,317 downwards.
GCAGCGAAACTGAACATATTTTTGTATATTTTGTGTCTTTTAGGCTAGGGTCAGACGAGCGTGATTTCTACGGACTGTACGTCCGTGCAGTACGGACATCGTCAGTACGGATGACGCAGTAGTGGTCACACAGTCCGTTTTTTCACTGAAGTTATTTTTTTGACGGATGTAGGAGGGAAAATAAATTACAATGAAAAAACATTCTGTCCGTCAAAAATCTGGACGTATAAATGCAGTCCGTCTGACCATGCTCATCACTCACACACAAAGCTATGCAGACGTTGTGGACGTGGCGCATCTGCACGTCCGTGTCTTTAAGCAGTATTACGTTCTTGCCTAACCTGCGTCCGTTTGCAGCGTCCGTCATGCGTCCGCAGTTTCAGTGCGACGTACTTCATGTGTCAGGCTCCAATGGACTTTCTTTCATGCTATCACGGACGTACTTTTAGGCGCAATCACGGACGTGAACACTACGGCTCGTCTGACAGAGCCTTAGATGTTTTTTTATTGTAAAAGTGTTTATTTTTCGATTCTGTAAAGACATTTTCATTATTTTTTAAAGGAGTTTTTTATTATTTAGACGCATTTTATGCATTTTTATGGATTAAACACCTTTTATAAAGAGCAGCATGGCGCCGTCTGACGCAGTTCGGTGACCCTGAGGTGAAGAGAATTCCCTGCAGAGTCGGCGAAATGGAATCAACAAACTGCACCAACATTTCACTGCTTTGTGAATAACCAATATAGTCTGTGTGTGCTGTATGTGTGCGCGTGCTCTGTATATAACGGTGTGTGCTGTATGTGCGTGCTCTGTATATAACGGTGTGTGCTGTATGTGTGCACGTGCTCTGTATATAACGGTGTGTGCTGTATGTGTGCGCGTGCTCTGTATATAACGGTGTGTGCTGTTGTGGTGTGTGCTCTGATATAACGGTGTGTGCTGTATGTGCGCGCGTGCTCTGTATATAACAGTGTGTGCTGTATGTGTGCGCGTGCTCTGTATATAACGGTGTGTGTGTATGTGTGCGCGTGCTCTGTATATAATGGTGTGCTGTATGTGTGTGGGTGTGCTCTGTATATAACGGTGTGTGCTGTATGTGCGCGCGTGCTCTGTATATAACAGTGTGTGCTGTATGTGTGCGCGTGCTCTGTTGTATTGTGTGCTGTATGTGTGCGCGTGCTCTGTATATAACGGTGTGTGCTGTATGTGTGCGCGTGCTCTGTATATAACGGTGTGTGCTGTATGTGTGTGGGCGTGCTCTGTATATAACGGTGTGTGCTGCATGTGCGTGCGTGCTCTGTATATAACGGTGTGTAGCGCTGTGTTTAAAATCTGACTGTGGCAGTACCTATTTTTGGCCACCGGAGGGAGACAAGCGCGATCAGAGCCACTGAACATTGGGACTACATTTCCCGGCGTGCTTTGCAAATAGACAGGAAGTGGGTGGGACACAGACGCTGTACATCCTGAGCCTCGTGGAGAACGCGCCAGAGCGCGCCAGGGAGTGCATGGAAGAGGACGCAGTGCTGCTGAGCGGAATCGTGACCAGGCCGGAGCGCAAGTGTGGCCTATCAGGAATCGAGTGGGGTTATCCTGCCTTGCCAGAAGGAGCCTTACCCACCGGCCATCACCACCAAGTGTATTCCAGACAAGCTGAGGACCCCGAGTAAGGAGTACCGCGAGTCCAACGGATGGGAGAGCAGGCGGTAGCTGGACAAGTCCGGGCCGGAACACAGAGAGCCTGAATATCGATCCAATAGCCGGTATCCCAGCGCGGAGACAAGCGGAGAGACGTCCTGGGTCAGCGGAGCCTAGGTGATCAGCGGATGGGTGAGAGGCCTCCAAGGCCGGTTCCACAAAAGTTCAAGCACGCTGTTGTTTATTTCTGAAACCCACAGGGCCCCAACGTGACTAGTCGAAGACATCGCTTAAAAGATTCACTGGCCAGTTGAATAGTACCTGGGTACCATAACACACACATACACTCACAATTCGGGACTTAACCTGTTCGGGACTCACTCCTTAGTATTCGAAAACGGGGAAAAGATTCGCATCTTATTTTATTTTTCCGCTGCGCGTTTCTCGGAATTACGAATCATTGTATTTTTTCTGCTCGGTCGCGTTTTCCAGAAATACGAAGTCTCGCATTTCTTTTTCCCGCTGCGCGTTTACCGCAATACGAAATACTGTAAATATATCTACGAACACCGTGTCTCATTATATGCCTTTTACTTCAGTAAACTATTTAAATTATAAAATCCACAACGGTGCTGGAGTATATTTATTCCCTAGTGCGGGGAGACTGACCCGTGGTTCATTTTCAGCGGCTCCTCCGGGAGTGAGCGCTACAGGTGTGTGCTGTATGTGTGCGCGTGCTCTGTATATAACAGTGTGTGCTGTATGTGTGCGCGTGCTCTGTATATAACGGTGTGTGCTGTATGTGTGCGCGTGCTCTGTATATAACGTGTGTGCTGTATGTGTGCGCGTGCTCTGTATATAACGGTGTGTGCTGTATGTGTGCGCGTGCTCTGTATATAACGGTGTGTGCTGTATGTGTGCGCGTGCTCTGTATATAACGGTGTGTGCTGTATGTGTGCGCGTGCTCTGTATATAACGGTGTGTGCTGTATGTGTGCGCGTGCTCTGTATATAACGGTGTGTGCTGTATGTGTGCGCGTGCTCTGTATATAACGGTGTGTGCTGTATGTGTGCGCGTGCTCTGTATATAACGGTGTGTGCTGTATGTGTGTGTGCTCTGTATATAACGGTGTGTGCTGTATGTGTGCGCGTGCTCTGTATATAACGGTGTGTGCTGTATGTGTGTAATATTCAGTGGGGGTTGTGAGATGGTGTTGGATCCTTTACCTTTTTCAGGAAAGAGGTGAATCTTTGCCAGACATGAGGTTAAATGTCTGAGGCTCACTAGTGCTTTATATCCACTCCAATCAATCGTGACAAATTGGAAACCATAGGCGTGCACAGGGGGTGTGCTTAGTGTGCCCAGACACACCCTAATGGTGGGTGAAGAGGTCCTCTTTCATCTCCCATATTGACATTTTCTATTTCCCTTTATCTGGTTCATGATGAATAGCATAAAATCTGACGGTATCTCTGTATTACAGGCTTGTTATTTCTAATGAAAAATCTGCATTTTGTGCAAAATCTTAAATCTAGACATAAGGTTCCAATTAATAAATGTTCCATGTGTCACATCCCGGCGCTACAGGCTGCGCACGCTAGTGTTGAAGATCCTGAACCTCTCACCCCTCTGAAACACGGAGCCAAAATAGACTTAAAAGGAGAGGGTTTTTCTCTGGTACATGTTGGGGTCATTGACATTTGCATCAGCACCTACAGGGAAGGTGATGTCTTTGTCACCTCCATTACTGCCCTTCTTTTTCATTACTTATGCCCCTTTTTTTCTTCTTTCTGTGACTGCCTGACACTTCTGGAATTGAGGGTAAGACACCATCCACATAATGACCAAACCTGCCCAACCTTCAAGTTATTACACAGTCTTTATTATTATTGTTCTTTAGTTATATAGCGCCAGCATATTCTGCAGCGCTGTACAATTTGCGCAATATAGAACGGGTTACGAAACATTGAACAACATTTGACAAACCCGTACAGGAGGAAACGAGGGCCCTATTCCTGTGGGAACTCACAATCTAGAAGGGTTGGGGTGGAAACAGCAGGAGAGGACTGCAAGGTGAGAGTGATGGACTGCAAGGTGAGAGTGATGGACTGCAAGGTGAGAGTGATGGACTGGTTGCGTCAGTGAGGCAGGTGGTCGGCTTTCCTAAATAAGAATGTCTTTAGGGGAAAGTCTGACAGTACCAGGGTGAGCGTTCTAGAGGATGGGAGCTGCGTGGGAGAAATCCTGTAGTCTATAATGGGAAGAGGTGATGCGGGGAGAAGCTAGGCTCAGGTCATTGTTTGACCTTAGGGAGCATGCTGGGGGTATTTTGGTGATAAGTGGGGACAGAGTTAGTGAGAGCTTTGTAGGTCAGGGTAAGGATTTTTGAATTTAATTCTGCAGTAGATGGGAAGCCAATGAAGGGCTTCGCAGAGAGGAGTAGCAGAGACCGAGCGGCGGGTGAGGTGGATGAGTCTGGCAGAGGCATTCAGAATGGATTATAGGGGGAGGCGGGAGAGAGGGAGGCCAACTAGAAGATTGTTACAATAGTCAAGTCGGGAGATTACCGGGGCATGGATGAGTTGCTTTGTGGTGTCAGCGGTAAGAAATGGTTGAATTCTCAAAATATTACGTAGTTGGTAGCGGCAGGAGGAGGAAAGAGATTGAATGTGGGGGATGAAGCAAAGAGCCGAATCAAGTGTAACTCCGAGACAACGAACCTCGCTTGATGGGGAGATAGGAGGTGTGGAGGCATTAGAAGGAGGAATTAGTAGGAGCTCAGTCTTCGAACTATTAATCTTTAGGTGGTGAGATGCCATCCAGGAGGAAATGGCAGATAAACAGTCGCTGACTTTGGAAAGGACAGATGGAGAGAGATCAAGGGTGGAGAGGTAGATCTGAGTACCATCAGCATAGAGGTGGTAATTGAAGCCATGGCCATTAATGATTTTGCCCAGGGAGGAGGTGTAGATAGACAAGAGCAGAGGACCTAGGACAGAGCCTTGAGGTACACCAACAGATAAAGGCAATGAGGAGGAGGAGTTACCAGCAAAGGACTCGGAGAAGGATCTGTTGGATAGATAGCAGTTGACCCAAGCGAGTGCAGATGTCACAGAGACCAAGAGAGCTGAGAGTTTGTAGAAGGAGGGGGGTGGTCGACAGTGTCAAAAGCAGCCGAGAGTTCAAGCAGAATGAAAATAGTATAGTGACTGTGGTTTTTAGCAGTTAGGAGGTCATCGGTGACTTTGGTGAGGGCAGTTTCGGTTGAGTGTAAGGGATGGAAGCCTGATTGCAGGGGGTCGAGTAGGGAATTAGAGGAAAAGGGAGAGACGGTTGAAAACTAGTTTTTCCAAGAGCTTAGAGGTAAACGAAAGCAGTGATACAGGACGGTAGTTTGATGGAGAGTTGGGATCGAGGGATGGTTTCTTTAGTATAGGAGTAACTTGCGCGTCTTTGAAGGTGGATGGGACAGAGCCGGTGGAGAGCGATAGGTTGAAGATGTGGGTGAGAGCAGGGGTGAGGGAGGAGGAGAGTAGAGGTATAAGATGTGAGGGAATAGGGTCAAGCAGGCACGCGAGATTTGAGGAGGAGAGTAAGGAATTTACTTCCTGGGAGGAAGCGGCAGAGAATAGCAGAGGGGGCTTCTTGGAGTGGAGGTGGTGGATCACTATCTTGTGTTGGAATGTTTCTTCTGATAGTGAGTTTTATTTAAGAAATAATCTGCCAGTTCCTGAGCGCTAAAGGTAGATGCGAGGGGAGGTGGGTGGGTAGAGGAAAGAGTTGAAAGTGGACCAGAGTAATTTAGGGTTGGAGGACAGAGTAGATATGAGACGAGAAGGATTGTTTGGCCAAGTGAAGGGCCGAGGTGTATGATAGTAGAATAAGCTTGAAGTGAATGAAATCAGCTTCAGAGCAGGATTTCCTCCAGGCCCGCTCTGCAGTGGTGGAGCATCGTTGCAAGTAGCGCATCTGGGTGTGTGCCAGAGCTGAAGCTAGCAGCGTGGGGTCTTACCGAGTCGAGGAGGAGTAAGTTAGTCTATGGCAGAGATAAGTGTAGTGGTCAGGGCAGGTGAAGGTTGAGGAGTGTGGGAGATCTTTACAACTACCACTTACCACTACTAGAAACTGTATTCTTTTGCAGGAGTACAGCAAGAGTCTGAAAATGTCTGCAAGAATAATTTATGAGGACTCCGTATCATATGTTGAAGAAAACCTCATGAAGCCTCGGTCAGTAAAGCAAGAGGAAATAATCAAAGAAAAAACTCTGGATTTCCAAGAAAACCACAAAGAACCAGAGAATTCCAAGCTGTCACATTGGACTATCCAAGAAAATGATCCTTATTCAGACATGTTGGTACATTCTGAATTTACAAATTCTGTCTCTTGTGGTTCAGAACTTCCACGAACTCACACAGCTCCTATTGGAACAAAAACATTTCAATGCTCTGAAAGTGAGAACTGTTTAAGCACAAATGCAAATCTTGGTATACACAGGAGAGTTCACATACGAGAAAAGATGTTTGCATGTTCTGAATGTGGGAAATGTTTTAGAACAAAGAGTGAGCTTATTGTACATGAGAGATTTCATACAGGAGAGAAGCCGTTTGCATGTTCTGAATGTGGGAAATGTTTTAGTACTAAAAGTAATCTTACTGCACATGACAGAATTCATACAGGACCGAAGCCGTTTGCTTGTTCTGAATGTGAGAAATGTTTTATATTGAAGGGTAATCTTACTAAACATGAGAGAATTCATACAGGAGAGAAGCCGTTTGTATGTTCTGAATGTGAGAAATGTTTTAGAACAAAGGGTGAGCTTACTGTACACGAGAGATTTCATACAGGAGAGAAACCATTTACATGTTCTGAATGTGAGAAATGTTTTAGAACAAAATGTGAGCATACTGCACATGAGAGAATTCATACAGGAGAGAAGCCGTTTGCTTGTTCTGAATGTGAGAAATGTTTTAGAACAAAGGGTAGTCTTACTGTACATGTGAGAATTCATACATCTATTCATTCACATTGATGCAAAGTCATTTTCATGGCAAGAATGTGGGAAGGGTTTTGGAGCAAAGTAGCAGAGTTACACACCTGAATGTGCAAACAGAAGAGCATTTACTCCTATATCAACTAGGGCTGCGCATCTTCACTGGTCTCACGATTCGATCCGATTACAATTATCCGGTCAACGATTCGATGCGATTTGATTCCGCAATGCATCACGATGTATCAAGATTACTGCCCAATTTGCCCATGGTTTTAGACTCTCAGATTTACACACACACTGCACATTATTGTGAGTTTTATTGCTGTGGAACTCTGTGATACACACCACACGTTGCTGTATCACAGAGCTCCACAGCAATAAAACTCCCAGTAATCTGCGGTGTGTATGAGTGTGAGTTTTATTGCTGTGGAGCTCTGTGATACACACAGCACATTACTGTATCACAGAGTTCCACAGCAATAAAACTCAGTAATGTGTGCAGTATGGAGCCCCGCTGGTGTCAGATGGGGGGGGGGATTAACTGGTTGCCACGCTGTGCAAGGTCCTAGCAAATCGTGGCCATGAGATAATTTTGTTTCTCCGTTAGCGTGCGCACGAGGTTGCAGTGTAAATCCAGGCTCCCCCATGGCTGCATACTCAGTATAACTCTGGAATTCATGCACAGATTACCCTGCTGACACCCAGGATTAGAGGGTCCCAGGCTGGTGCCCCCCAATCCCCCATTCCTTTTTATATGCTTCAACACAAATTATGGGGATTAATCCCAGTATCCTCAGCCTGTACCAGCAGTATATTGTGACATTAAGACTTCTGTATAAAGATAATCTGAACCACTCTACACTGTATGCATGACCCAATCCCCTGACACAGCCTGTGTACAGTTTGCAGGAATACTCGGTGCTGCTGATCGTTGCTGCAGGTGTATATAGGAAGACAATCCCTGCAAATCCTCTGCCCTCTCTTGCCGCACACTGCCTGCGTGTATTCAGTGAATGATGTGTCACAGCCTAAAGAAATGCAAAGTATCACCTTATCTACTGTGTGCTGCTGGGACTGAAAGTCCTGTCATTCTCAGCCAGGAGATGCCAGGGGTACAGGTACAGGTGAGATGGTGGCAGTATAATGCCAGCAGCCTGTATCTCTGGCTGCTGGGGGAATACTACTCCCATCATCTCCAGTTACTGGCAGATATCTGGGGACGCAGGCAGTGTATGGCAGGAGAGGGCAGATTTGCAGGGATTATTATTCTTGTCATCATTTATATAGCGCCAACAGTGTCCGGATCGCTTTACAATAACCAAAGGGAATGAGATAAACAGACATAGGATGGAAACGAGAGGTGTAGAGGACCCTGCTCATAGGAGTTTACAATCTAGAGGATAACACAATCCAAATGTTTTATCAATAATTATTTCATTCTGTTCTTCAAGTTGCGTAAAATTGATCTGAAAAGGTTCTGCAATTAGTTACAATGACAATATGATCAATGTACCATTTTTGAAGCTCATTTTGACAATGTTTGGGTCTGCATATTCTGACAACCTCAATAAAAAGTGTCCTAGAAGGATCTTTTGTTTTGCTAATAATGTTTTTCACTTTGGTCGCTCCACTGCCCAACTTTATATCGTATTTTTTTATTAAGTACTAGTCACACATATTAAAGTTTATTGGAAATTATGTATAGAAAAAAATACATTTTTACCTGTTTCTCCCAGTAGTTTCTCCCAGTAGTTTCTCCCAGTAGTTTCTCCCAGTAGTTTCTCCCAGTAGTTCCTCCCAGTAGTTTCTTCCCAGTAGTTTCTTCCCAGTAGTTTCTCCCAGTAGTTTCTCCCAGTAGTTTCTCCCCAGTAGTTTCTCCCCAGTAGTTCCTCCCAGTAGTTCCTCCCAGTCAGAGCCGTAGCTAGCTCCTTTTGCACCCGAGGCAAAAACAGAAAATTGTGCCCCCCCCACATAATTTTAAAAATCAGAGTCCCCGACCAGTGGCGTAGTGCTAAGCCCCTGGATGCTCCCCGCGACCAGAAGCAGTGGATCGGACCACCCTTTGTACCCTACATATATAGTGCACACTTAGTACATGTACAAATACAGTACACACAGAATACATGCATGTATAGCAAAAGAACATATAGCATAATATACACCCCCCCCAGAATAATATACACAGCACTGAGCCCCCAGACTATTTTCCCCAGTTCACATGGATATTATTGACCCCAGCTCATATGGGTATATATTGCCCCAGTTCACATGAATATGCCCCAGCTCATGGATATTGCCCCAGCTCATGGATATTGCCCCAGCTCTCATGGATATTGTCCCAGCTCTCATGGATAATGCCCCAGCTCATGGATATTGTCCCAGCTCTCATGGATAATGCCCCAGCTCTCATGGATAATGCCCCAGCTCTCATGGATATTGCTCTCATGGATAATGCCCCAGGTCTCATGGATAATGCCCCAGGTCTCATGGATAATGCCCCAGCTCTCATGGATAATGCCCCAGGTCTCATTGATAATGCCCCCAGCTCTCATGGATATATGCCCCAGCTCTCATGGATATATGCCCCAGCTCTCATGGATAATGCCCCAGGTCTCATGGATAATGCCCCAGCTCTCATGGATAATGCCCCAGCTCTCATTGATAATGCCCCCAGCTCTCATGGATATATGCCCCAGCTCTCATGGATATATGCCCCAGGTCTTATGGATATTGCCCCAGCTCTCATGGACAATGCCCCCAGGTCTCATGCATAATGCCCCCAGCTCTCATGAATAATGCCCCCAGCTCTCATGAATAATGCCCCCAGGTCTCATGGATAATGCCCCAGCTCTCATGGATAATGCCCCAGCTCTCATGGATATTGCCCCAGCTCTCATGGATAATGCCCCAGCTCTCATGGATATTGCCCCAGCTCTCATGGACAATGCCCCCAGGTCTCATGAACAATGCCCCCAGGTCTCATGCATAATGCCCCCAGCTCTCATGGATATTGCCCCAGCTCTCATGGACAATGCCCACAGGTCTCATGGACAATGCCCCCAGCTCTCATGGATATGCCCCAGCTCTCATGGATATGCCCCAGCCAGCTCTCATGGATAATGCCCCAGCCAGCTCTCATGGAGTGCCCCCAGATCTCATGGATATTGCCCCCATGTCTCATGGATATTGCCCCCAGGTCTCATGGATATCGCCCCCCAAGTCTCATGGATATCGCCCCCCCAGATCTCCTGGATATTGCCCCAGCTCACCTCTCCTTGCCGGCAGACGCTTGCTTCCTGCTTGAACGGCCGCTGACAGGAAGTGCAGCCGCTCGCACTTCCTGTCAGCGGCCGTTCAAGCAGAAGCAAGCGGCCGCCGGCACTCATTTCAGGCTGGGCGCTTCACAGCTGTGAAGGGGCGCAGCCATGGCTCGAGACCTGCTGGAAAGCTGCGGGAACGCATGTTCCCGCAACCTGCGTTCCCGCAGGACTCGAGCCATGGCTGCGCCCCTTCACAGCTGTGCCCGAGGCAGGCGCCTCACTCGCCTCGCCCTTCCTACGGCCCTGCTCCCAGTAGTTTCTTCTCAGTAGTTTCTCCCAGTAGTTTCTCCCAGTAGTTTCTCCCAGTAGTTTCTCCCCAGTAGTTTCTCCCAGTAGTTTCTTCCCAGTAGTTTCAGTTTCCCAGTAGTTTCTCCCAGTAGTTTTCCCAGTAGTTTCCCAGTAGTTTCTCCCAGTAGTTTCTCCCAGTAGTTCCTCCCAGTAGTTTCTCCCGTTATGAAAGCAGCCCCTGCATGATCACATCTCCTAATTCTATGTTAATTGGGCAGAAAGTGATGTGATTGGGTAAGAAGGAAATTGTCCTAAGTGCATTACAATAGAATGTCCTGTAACGCGTGGATTACATTCATATTGAAAAGAGCTGTGTATTAAAGCAGGACAGATACCCCCTAACAGCATTTCACTGGAACCACAGCTTCCATAACTAGATTTGTGCTTTGAGGAGGTGGGGGTTTTCTTGGTGCAGGTGTATAGTGGGAGCAGCCCCCCCCCCCGGCAGCTCAGAAGCTCCTGGTAAAGGTTGATTAACCAGAATGACCAGGAGCACTAGACTGAGCAGAATACAGCTGATCTAAAGTAAAATGAGTAGAAACTTGTTGTAAATGCAAAGCGTTACCGCTGCACCTTGTAGCCATGCTGTATCGGCAGCAGTGCATCCGGCGTCCTCCTGCTTGAGTCTGTCCCTCTGACACAGGGTTAAATTCAGGAATGTCTACAGACTGCCAGCCTGTGCTGCGGAGGATCGGGGGTTAAGCAGACCGTTTGCTGGGAGACGTTTGGAAGCAGCTTCAGAGGCTGACATGGGAGAGGGGGGATTTCAGCCTGTGCTGCACCTCAGGAGACTTCCTGGAAAGAGGGAGGAGCTGGAGGGGGCGTGGCCATGAATCTATTAGCAGCCTGAGTTAATTGATGCAGAATCGTGGGAGGCCGCATCGCGATGCATCGGGAGGACGCTTATATCTGACAGCCCTAGTATCCGCTGTATGTGTGTGAATTCAGCAATGAAATGTCTCCCAGCCATGGGAATAAGGCGGCGCTTAGTCTATAAGAAGCCCCTGTGTGACAATCACCCCCTGCAGGGCCACAATCACTGATGTGGAGCTTTGTATACGTGTAAGGATGAGGTTAATGATTTCTTTTAGACTCGTGCAGCGCTGTATTCGGCCCCTCGGTTCGGTATCGGAGCAATTCAGAGTATTGGTATCGTGTAATATATTCAGCCGTTTCTGACATTTGGAAGCTTTATGTATAAAATAATTGTTATGAGGTCAGGGATAGGGCGAGGGTTAGTGCGAGAGTTTGATTTAGGGTTAGATTAAGGCTAGGCTTGGGGCTACAGGTTCTGTATGTCATATGATTAGGGTCAGGACTAGAGTTATGTTATGGCTAGGTTTAAAGGTCTATTCACTAAAAGGTGAAGCTCAGGAGAACTGGCAGGAGAAGAGAACAATCTAGACCAAATAGCTGATTTGGAAAGTGAAATAAAAGGGAGAATTTTTCTGGTTTGGCTATTTTGACCTAGAATTTTCACTTCTCCTGCCAATCCTCCTAAGTTTCACCTTTTATGAATAGTCCTGTTAGGGTTACAATTTCTGTGTGTCATATGATTAGGGTCAGGTTATGGCTAGGTTTAGGGAGGCACCGATACTAGTACCGATACCAGCATTTGCACAGGCACTTGGTACTTGTGCAGATGCGACATCTTAGTGGCTGGGGCAGCTGGTGAAATGCTCTAATGCATTCTGCCAGGACCCTGTGGCTTGCTGCATTCCAACGAGTAGCTGCTGGCAAAGGTTTAGAGCGGTCACCCATTGAGAACCCCCCCCCCTCCGCCGAGATCTTGAACTGCGCACCATCTCACAAGATCACGGCACAGGGGGTTCCCAACGAGTGGCTGCTCTAAACCGTTGCCCGTTGGAATGCGGCCAGCCACAGGGGCTTGCGCGAATGCTGTTAGGGCATTCCACCAGCCGCCTCATGTCTGCATCTGAGGTCGGAAATTAGTGTGTGTGTGTATGCACACGCACACACCTCTGAGGGCTGAAATGCAAAAAAATAAAGCTGTGAACTTCATTTGCATATCATACCCAGAGTTCTTTGCTGCATATGAGGAATGTAGCACATGAGCTCTGTAAAGCAGTTCTCTGCAGCTATAAACTTTCTTATGTGCAGTGTGGAGGCGTTTCATCTCAGTTTTTTGCCCTCCACCACAACTTACACACACAAACGACAAAGGTTTAGAGCGGCTGCTCATTGGGAGGCCCCCAGCTGGGGGGCTCCCAACGAACTGCCGCTGTAAGACTTTGCCGGTGGCGCTCGTTGGAGCAGGAGCCTGTCGGAATTGCATTAGAGTATTCTGACAGCTGCCCTGGCTTCCCGTATCGGGGGCATCTGCATAAGTACTCGTGCAAATGCCGGTATCGGCACCGACTCTAGTATCAGTGCATCCCTACTTTCAGGTGATCTAATGCAACGTTAATATCTCCACCAAATACCAGCGACCCAGCTGTAAATATGTTCAGTTTAACCAGAATCGGTTTAAGGGCATTTATTAATTCTGCCAAAGAAAATAATGTAACTGGCATCGCTAGCCGTATCACATGGGCAGCGCAGGGGCTTATGGGGCGTAGAATGGTCTCATTCTACACCCCCTGCATCTTATCACACACAGGCAGGAGCCCTTGCGCTGCCATAAGTCCAGGGCTGAGTGATGCAGAGAGCCCTGTACCGTGTGAAAAGCCGTGCAGGGCTATCTGTGATGATTAAACCCTCATCTGTTCTGGATGGTGAGGGGTTAATCTGAATCAGAGGTGGTCTCTAATACAGACGCCCTCCGTGTAACCCGACATTCACTGAATGGATTCAACAGATGACGGGATTTACTGACACAAACACCTCTTCAGTGCCATATATACTTTAGAGTCACCGCTCTATCGCTGCAAGGAAAATGGTCCGTATGGGACTGGGTTAGGAAGGTTAACTGATGGCGAGTAACTTAGAAGGCCTGGCTAGTAGCTCAGAACCTGAAATTTTGAGCCCTGCGTTAATCCATATGTGCCCACTTATGCCCATTGTATTTGAGAGTTGGCTTTGCTATGATGGTCCACGGTCACTTGGCAGGAGGCCAGCATCCGCACCTCTCCAAAAGGCACAAAGGCCTTGCATAGTGTGGGCAAGGGTGCCAAGGCAAGTGAGGGCACAAAGATGGAGGGAGATTTGGTTACACACTGGAGAATTACAGTTGTGTTCAAAATTATTCAACCCCCACTGAAATTGAGTGTTTTGGCCAGTTTGACATTGATTTTGATCATTCAGTCATCTTGCTTACAATTAAATCAAAGAGGCACGTGTAGGTCAGACAAATATAACATAACATTTATAATGAAATAACCACAAATGTCTTTTCTGTGCTCACATCATTATCAGTTTTATTCAACCCCCAAGTGACATTCAATCTTAGTACTTAGTACAACATCCTTTTACAGTTATAACTGCTTTTAAACGTGAAGCATAGCTTGACACAAGTGTCTTGCAGCGATCTACGGGTATCTTCGCCCATTCGTCATGGGCAAAAGCCTCCAGTTCAGTCACATTCTTAGGCTTGCGCACTGCAACTGCTTTCTTTAAGTCCCACCAGAGGTTCTCAATCGGATTTAAGTCAGGTGACTGCGATGGCCACTCCAAAATGTTCCAGCCTTTAATCTGCAACCATGCTCTAGTGGACTTGGAGGTATGCTTGGGATCATTGTCCTGTTGAAAGGTCCAACGTCCCAAGCCTCAGGTTTGTGACGGACTGCATCACATTGTCATCCAATATCTCCTGGTACTGAAGAGAATTCATGGTACCTTGCACACGCTGAAGCGTCCCTGTACCTGCAGAAGCAAAACAGCCCCAAAGCATGATTGACCCCCCGCCATGCTTCACAGTAGGCAAGGTGTTCTTTTCTTCATAGGCTTAGTTCTTCCTCCTCCAAACATAGCGTTGATCCATGGGCCCAAACAGTTCTAATTTTGTTTCATCAGTCCACAGAACACTATCCCAAAACTTCTGTGGTTTGTCCACATGACTTTTGGCATACTGCAGTCGACTCTTCTTATTCTTTGGAGACAGCAAGGGGGTGCGCCTGGGAGTTCTGGCATGGAGGCCTTCATTACGCAATGTGCGCCGTATTGTCTGAGCTGAAACTTCAGTACCCACATCTGACAAATCTTTTCTCAGTTCCTCAGCAGTCACACAGGGACTTTTCTCCACTCTACGCTTCAGGTAGCGCACAGCAGTCGAAGTCAGCAACTTCTTTCTGCCACGACCAGGTAGCGTTTCAACAGTGCCCTTTGCCTTGAATTTGCGAATGATGCTTCCTATGGTCTCTCTTGGTATGTTTAACATCTTTGCAATCTTCTTATAGCCATTGCCCTTCCTGTGAAGAGTAATTACCTCTTCTCTTGTCTTCCTGGACCATTCTCTTGACTTCACCATGTTTGTAACCACACCAGTAAATGTCTAGAAGGAGCTGAGTATCACAGTCATTTTAAAGCTGCCTAATTGGTGCTTATTATGCTTTATTGCTGCTCCGTGACATCCACAGGTGTTTTCAATACCTGATTGAAAACACTTGAATGAACCTCTGTTCTTCAGAGTGGTAGTCTTTAAGGGGTTGAATAATTATGTCAATGAAGAATTCACAAAAGAAACATTTACTACTGTATTACAAAACCAATTGATGTCATTTTAGTTGCATATGGTTCTTTAAAAAGTCCTTGTAGGATTTCATTCTGAATACAATTACAAATGTACACTAAATTCCCTAAAACCCTTTACAGCATTGGGGGTTGAATAATTTTGAACACAACTGTAAGGGTGAGTAAATTCAACATGAGAGAAAGGCAGCCAGACATCCAAGACCAATAAACCCATGGAAAGTTCAATGAAAAGAAAGGGAGGAAAAGATACCTCAGGGTGTCTCCTGACCTGACCTCCTTCACATCGATCAGGAGGAGAAGAACCAGATCACCAGGCAATAGATGCACAGGTTCATGGGACACATCTAATGCACTATGGAGGGAATTCCCTGGATATGTCCCACACGCCCTATGCAGTGAATAGTGTTAGGGGGGAAATTTATACTCCTTCTTGGCAAGTGGAAATTTTATAATGTTCATTCACTAATAAGTATTTCAGCAAATTAGAAACTCCTTGATTTTAACAAGTTATCAAGCTCTATGTTCTTGCAAATTAAACATATTCTGGAAAAAACAGTTTTTTTTTTTTTTTTTCATTCAGCCTATGTATCCAATAAAAATTAACAGAATTCCTCGTTTCATTGTATCTTTGTATTCTTTCCTCTTCGGTTAGAATCTCTTTTCTGTAAGAAATTCTATAGAAGATTTTTGGTCCAGTGGACGGTCTTATTTATAAAAAAAATCAACAAAAAAACATTCCTATGGTTTTAAGATATTCCTCTTGTCTCCTCCCACTTTATTTCTTATGCTTTTTTTTTCTTTATTGTTGTATCTTATTTTCATCGAACAGACACCTCAGGCACACATACCAGTAAGGGGGTTCTAAGTCTGCCCACTGGGTGTTAGAGGCTGCTCCATCCTTCATATATCTCCTGTATATAAGGTGTATCTGCTCTCTATATTTAATGCATATGATGGACCTGGTTCAGGTTGTATTATACTTTGTTTAAAGGTGTATTTTTCTGCATTGGTTTTGTGATGTGTAAAATATAGTTTTTTTTTTTTTAACAGGAGAACAGCAAGAGTCTGAAAATGTCTGCAGGAATTAATTTTGAGGAAACCGCATCATTTCTTGAAGGAAACCTCATGAAGCCTCTTTCAGTAAAGCAAGAGGAAATAATCAAAGCTGAAACTCTGGATACCAAAGAAAATGTAAAAGAACCAGAGAATTCTGGACTGTCACATGGGACTGTCCAAACAATTGATCCGCACACAGATATGTTGGGTAATGCTGATATTACAAATTCTGTTAGTTGTGGATCAGATCTTCCCCAAACCCACACAGGTCATATTGAAAGCAAAACATTTCCACACCCTGAAAGTGACAGATTTTTAAGCATGAGCGCAAGTCTTGGTACACCTAAGCGAGTTTGCACAAGAGAAAATAAGTTTGTATGTTCTGAATGTGGGAAATGTTTTAAAACAAAGGGTGAGCTTACTATACATGAGAGAATTCATACAGGAGAGAAACCATTTGCATGTTCTGAATGTGGGAAAGGTTTTAAAACAAAGGGTGAGCTTAATCAACATGAGAGAATTCATACAGGAGAGAAGCCGTTTGCATGTTCTGAATGTGGGAAAGGTTTTAAAACAAAGGGTGCGCTTAATCAACATGAGAGAATTCATACAGGAGAGAAGCCGTTTGCATGTTCTGAATGTGGGAAAGGTTTTAAAACAAAGGGTGCGCTTAATGAACATGAGAGAATTCATACAGGAGAGAAGCCGTTTGCATGTTCTGAATGTGGGAAAGGTTTTAAAACAAAGGGTGCGCTTAATCAACATGAGAGAATTCATACAGGAGAGAAGCCGTTTGCATGTTCTGAATGTGGGAAAGGTTTTAAAACAAAGGGTAAGCTTAATCAACATGAGAGAATTCATACAGGAGAGAAGCCGTTTGCATGTTCTGAATGTGGGAAAGGTTTTAAAAAAAACAGTGATCTAACTGTACATGAGAGAATTCATACAGGAGAGAAGCCATTTGTATGTTCTGAATGTGAAAAATGTTTTAAATCAAAGGATGAGCTTACGAAACATGAAAGAACTCATACAAGAGTGAAGCCATTTGTATGTTCTGAATGTGGGAAAGGTTTTAAAACGAAGAGTGAGCTTACTATACATGAGAGAATTCATACAGGAGAGAAGCCGTTTGCATGTTCTGAATGTGAGAAATGTTTTAGAACAAAGGGTGACCTTACTATACATGAAAGAATTCATACAGGAGAGAAGCCGTTTGCATGTTCTGAATGTGGGAAAGGTTTTAAAACAAAGGGTGAGCTTAATCAACATGAGAGAATTCATACAGGAGAGAAGCCATTTGCTTGTTCTGAATGTGAGAAATGTTTTAGGTCAAAGTTTCAGCTTTCTAGACATGAGAGAATTCATACAGGAGAGAAGCTGTTTGCATGTTCTGAATGTGAGAAATGTTTTGGTACAAAAGTTAATCTTACTAGACATGAGAGAATTCATACAGGAGAGAAGCCGTTTGCATGTTCTGAATGTGGTAAATGTTTTAAAACAAAGTATGAGTTTACTGTACATGAGAGAATTCATTTATCTATTCATTTACATTGATGTAAAGTCATTTTCATGGCATAAATGTTGAAAGGGTTTTGGAACAAAGTAGCAGAGTTACGCACCTGAATGTGCAAACAGAAGAGAATTTACTCCTATATCCACTATATGGACAAATGTATCTGGACACTCGTCTTCTTTACTTGTGACGGCTGTCACTTTAGACTTGGGGGACATGGACCTAAAGATGCATTTGGGAGTTGTGCGGCTGATATATTATATTGTTTTCCAGCCCTCTCCTACAGGGCTGAACCAAGACATGAAATGCTGCCCCCCCCACGCCACCCAAAATACACCCACATCCAGGTGAGGTTGGCACGGTTTTGGTGCCAATCTGACCATTGGGCCAGGCTAAAGACAAGTGTATTTAATAGAGAGCATCCGACTCTGTATAAAGCCATATTGAAATCCCCTTTCTTGATCCTCCAACATGTTTTTATTTTGTATACAGTTATTAAATCAAACAGATAAACAAGAAATAGAGCAATAAAACGCCTGTTTCTCGCAGTCATTTAATGCTTCGCAGCATCAGAAGATTCAAAAATAAAAAAGAAAGAACAAACGACACCATTATTATTTCTGGAGATCTGCAATACCAAACCACTAGTGCAGTGGTGGCAAACCTGGGCATCCCAGCCGTTCCTGAACTGCCAGCCGTGTGTGTCTAAGCATCATGGGACATGTCATTTCGACACATCTGGAGGGTCAAGGTTCTCCTGAACTAGTGTGTGCAAAGAGCTCCAAAAATTAGGAGCCAGTTTTTTCTTCAGACTAACAAAGCTTTACTTTCAACAACTCACGATACACAGATACCATTTTTATTAAAGAACGAGTATGAGTACCGATAGTCTTTTTTTCCCAGGTACTCACTGATACGTTATGTAAAGTCATGTGATGCTTTCCATTAAATAATGTAGGATTTTCATGAAAGTCTGTCCAATTTATGATTATATTGAAATGTATGGCCAGACACCCCATTAACCCACTGCACACCCTAACAGACCTCATATATACACACACCCTGCCACTCACAGACACCAGACCTCAGATACATGTATATCCAGACACATCATACCTTAGATCAGGCCTCAAAATTTCCACTCGCCTGCTTGCATTTGGCGAGTGGAAATGCAGACGTAGGCAGTACAGGATAGGGGTTAGGTGGGACAACCAGTGGCAAGTAACTCTTAAGGCCTGGCTAGTAGCTTTGGACTTGAAATTTTTAGCCCTGCCTTAGATACATGTATAGACAAATCAGACCCCAGATACATGTGTAGCGATGTGTTAAAGTTTACTGTGGCAGTACCCATTTTTGGCCACAAGATGGAGACTATCACGATTAAAGACCCTGGACACTTGAACTACATGTCCATGCATGCTTTGCGAAGAAACAGGAAGTGGGTGGGTTTGTGGAGAGCCTGTACATCCTGCACCTCGTGGAGAACAGGCAGAGCGCGCCAGGGAGCAGGGGAGAGCGGATGCATACAGAGAAGGAGAGACCAGAAGATAGGCCGGAGCGCAGACAGAGTGGATTGGGCCTTCAGATTGGGTCACATAGCCTTGCGGGAGACAGACATCACCATCTATATTATCCGAGTGCAGTGCTGAGGAGAGAAGACCCCTCGAGTAAGGAGTACCGCGGTCGATTGAAGCGGGGAGCAGACGGTAAGCTGGCTGAGTCGCGGCTGATCGATAGAAGGCCAGACAACAGATCCGGTGGTCGGCGTCCCCAGTCAATATCGAGCGGAGAGACGTCCTGGGTCAACGGAACCTCAAGCTTGCGCTGGATGGGTGAGAGGCCCCCAAGGCCGTATGTGAAT
>RXON01000765.1:0-41537 GCA_009667805.1 Leptobrachium leishanense | reverse complement strand
GTTCCTCTTTACACGTCAGTACAAACCCTCAGGTCTATTCACTAGAGGGGTTATTCAAAGAACACCATTTGAAGGTGGCCTGAAATAAATGCTGGCCATAGACATGTGTCCTTTTATGTGACAGGATGTCACTACATCCACTGGTGTATGTTGGCCTAGGCCGACTAGGCCCAGGCCTAGGGCGGCACTTTCCAGGGGGCGGCGGCCCGCACTGGGTGGCCCCACCCCTAAAAAAAACCAAATTTTTTTTTATTTTTTTTACTTTTGCAAAGTATTTTACCAGGAAGGATACATTGAGATTTCACTAATTTACACTTTCAATTTCACTTTACAGGGGCAGCAAAAAACCTCACCACTAAATGGGTTACTCACAGAGCACCGAAATGACGCCAACTTTTTGGTGTTCTGTAGTTCCCTGCACTTAGGAGAATAAAATTTCCCCAACCTGCAGTGAATTCACCATTTATCGCAGGGTCCCCAAAGTGCATGGAGTCGGCCGCTGAATGCTGCCACCGCAAACCCGTGGCCTGCTGTTTTCAAAAGAACTACTGAACGAAAATGTCTGGAATTTACATATAAGATCCTATGATTGATAATAAAAAGTTCTGTTACAGAAAAAAGAAAAACTGCTATTAAAAAAAGGGGGGGATTTTGCCCAAAAAAATCTGAAAAATGACTAAAAGGTATTAAAAATAAAACAATAAGTAAAGACTTTTTACTGCAGATTAAAATAATAAATGATTTATTAGATATTGCATAAAAACGAGAATATTTTTAACATTGAAACCTATGGGGTTCGCCTGAATAAACCTGCTGATTGAAACCACCGAACATCAGGGCATTTCACTGCCATTTCTCTGAGTCTCAGTACCACATGACTGGCTGAACCACGTGAAACGCACGCGCGCAGCTGCCCGCCCTTTCGTTAACACACAGGGTTATCCAAAGAGATTCGAAAAGTCACCGCACGTTCGGTGACTTTTCCTTCTCTTCAATTCGGTTCCTTTTGCCGATTGCATTTCGGTGACCCTGCGGTGTATTCAGCAAAGAGCACAGGGTCTCCGAATTGCAGGGAAAAGCTGCCGCAAACCTGACGAAAACTAACCGAATGCACACTGAAAACAAGCAAAAACATCTGGATTAACCTTCGAAAAAGCCGAACAGGAGCCGAACAGGAGCCGAATCACACAGAGCCGAAGCAGCTGTGACGTAGAGGAGGCAGTGAATAAATTAGAAAGACCATTTGTATGAATCTGGGAAAAAGAAACGCTGTTTGCAAAGAAACTACTGAGCGAAAATGTCTGAAATTATCACAGGAGGTCCAGGGAATGATAATAAAGAGGGCTGTTACAAAAAAAATAAGTTAACTGAAAAAACAAAAAAAAAAAATCGGACTTTTTAAAAAAAATAAAAAAAATCTGAAAAATGCTTAAAGTATCCTAAAAAATCTATAAATAAAGAGACTTTTTGCTGCAGAATTTTATAATGAACGGTTTATTAGATATTGAATTAAAACGGGAATATTTTTAACATTGAAGTCTATGGGATTCTCCTGAATAAATTTGCCGAATGAAACCACCGAATGGCAGGACATTAGGGGAACCTTTCACTGCTGGTTTGTGTTCTCTGAATAGCCGAAGCAGTGCATTTTCATGGGGATTTCACTGCCCTCGAACAGGAACCGAACAGGCACCGTATGTTCAGGCAATTCGCCAGGATTTGGCGAATTGCCTGCTCTCTGGATAGCCGAATGGCCAGGAAAGGTAACCGAACACTGATTTTCAGCATTCGGTTACCTTTCTCAAGCAATTCGGATCTCTTTGGATAACCCTGACAGACTCTATTCTGGACTGAACACCCACCAGAAAGGGAATCAAAGCTACAGTGCACCCTCTGGCAGTGGCACCCCACTGCTGACAAGATGGCTCCACAGCATAATTGCTGTGTGCTCATATACACTCGGTTTGCTGGGAGTTTTACTGCAGTGGATTATGATGCACTCATACACACCGCACATTGCATTGCTGGGAGTTTTATTGCTGTGGATTCTGATACGCTGACAAACACCAAACATTGCATTGCTGGGAGTTTTATTGCTGTGGATTCTGTGATACACACTGCATATTACTGTGAGTTTTATTGCCCTGGAGCTCTGGGATACGCTCATACACACTGCACATTACTGTGAGTTTTATTGCTGTGCAGTTCTGTGATATGCTCATACACACTGCACATTTCTGTGGGTTTTATTGCTGTGCAGCTCTGATATGCTCATACACAGTGCCCATTTCTGTGGGTTTTATTGCTGTGCAGCTCTGTGATACGCTCATATGCAGTGCACGTTTCTGTGGATTTTATTGTTCAACCAATTAGAGCGGCTGTGATCCCGTTTACTTGACATGCGTGGCTGTTCTTTGTAAAATGCTTGAATTTAAACATTTCATAATTTTCTTTATCTCAATAGATACATTTGAAATGGTATACAAAATATGCAAGTAGGCACTTGGTATCCACTTTTAATATAAAGAGAGGAAAAGGCGGAGCTCTAAGAGGAAAAGGTGGAGCTTAAAGAGGAAGGGTGGGGATTAACCAGGAAGAGGTGTGCCCTTGACAGGAAGGGGTGCGTCAAATTTAAATTAGGGGGTGCACGAGTTTAGTCAGGCCTAGGGCAGCACAAAACCTAAATACACCACTGAGCATCTGGGAGCCTCTGTAAGGTCCTCTCTGTTACGGTCCATGAATTTTTGTGCAATCCTCTCACTGTCACTGTAGCTATACAAGATAGAGCTGTTCAAAACCTTACAGGTCGGTTTAAAGAAATGTGAAAACTCAGGAGAAACACTGGAGAAGTGTCAATTTATGGTCAACATAGCCAAACCAGAAAAATTCTCCCATTTATCCCACTTTCCAAATCAGCTATTTGGTCTAGATTGTTCTCTTCTCCTGCCAGTTCTCCTGGTTTTCCCCTTTCTCTGAATAACCCTGTACAATTATGTGACTTATGTTGGGAATTGCTCAGGGCTGGATTTTAATCTCAGGAGCCAGTAGGCACAGAAATGTGAAGCCCCCCCCCCTCAAAAAAAAAAAAGGAAACATGCTAAAAGGACTTTATACATTTCATATTGGGGGCATATTAATTTTAAAAAAAATCAAAAACTGAAACTGTTTTTGTCTGCGTTCAAATGAAAAGAAGGAGCAGAATCTGTTGTCTTGCTTGAGTTAGTGCAGAGGCATTGTTTTATATGTAAAAGCATATATTGCCTCTGCCATAGAACAGAGGAAAAAGATAAATGTTGCATTTACTTTTTTTAAATTTTTTATTTTTACACATTAAATGGTCATGTTTGGTATCATTGTAAAGACCAGACTCTGACCTTTCCAATGACACTTCAATTAACCTTGTGCCGTGTACAACTCAGAGATGCAGATTCCAAAATCCCCCTGTCTCTCTTCACTGCAGTGCCACGGTCTAGGTTGTCAATGAAACAATGCTTTGCATCATCAGCTCCACACTTGCTGGCAGTGTGGGAAATGAGAAGGTGAGTTAGCGCAGCATCACTGCTCACTTTATAATTGTAAACAGAATAGTGCTGCGTTAGAAAAAAAGAGAAAAATATTATTAAATTTTTTTACATAAATCTAAACGGTTTATATTTGGCATCACTGCAAAGGCCCTAATCTGACCTTTCTAATGATACCTCATATGTCCCTCTAGCCTTTAGGGCCCCAGAGATACAGTGGTCTAAATCAGTGGCATCACTAGGGTTGGTGTCACCCGGTGCGGTAACTCATGGTGTCACCCCCCCCCGAGTTTTACGGGGGGTTTTTTAACTACTTTTAGGCTAGGGTCAGATGAAAGCATTGTTCCCCGCGAACGTGAAAAAGTGCGTCCGAACGCATGGACGTATTTTTTCACGGAATGCGCAAAAACGGTCAGACGACGCGCATTTTCGGGCGTGATTTTGTATGGATCGTCAATAAAACTCTTTTTGCGTCTGGACGTTATGTAGGCTGGACATTAACAGTGTCTGACATCTCCTAATCACGCAAACACGCCGCTATGCCGCAGCTGCGCACTCAGTACGTCAGTACTAGCGGTTCAGCGTTCTCAAAAAAATGCGTTCAAATTCCACTTGCGTTGCACGGGCGGACTTTTGTGCGGCCGTACATCGTATATTGGCCGTCATTGCCCGTCATCTGCTGCTAGTGCGGCCATAATTATGTGCGCCAGAACGCACGTTAAAAGTGCGCTGGTCTGACCCCAGCCTTACTCATAAATTAGTACTCCCATATAACACTGAATGCTCATAATACACGGCGCACATTACTGTGAGGTTTATTGCTAGAGCTCTGTGATATGATCTTACACAAATTTTGGCAAAATGACAGCAAGTACGGTGCCTGTTCGAAGGCAATGAAAGTCCTCATAGAGAAGTAATGGTTAATCTGTTCAGAGACACCGAACAGCAAAGAAATGTCCTGATGTCCGGTGTTTTCATTTGCCAGGTATATTCAGGGCGAACGAACACCATAGGTTTCAATGTTTAAAATATTCCTGTTTTTATCCAATATCTAATAAACCCCCTTTAATCCATAGTAAAAAATCTCTTTATTTATTGATATTATTTTTTTAGTATCTTTTAGGCATTTTTCCAAAAAAAAAAAAAAAAAATTCTAATAGCAATTTTTCTTTTTTTTCTGTAACAGACCTTTTTATTATCATTCATCAGAACTTAAAGATGAAACTCTAAAAATTAGAATATGGTGCAAAAGTTCATTTATTTCAGTAATGCAACTTAAAATGGTGAAACTAATATGAGACTCAGTTCAAGCGGTGATTTGTCATAATTGTGATGATTATGGTTACAGATCATGAAAACCCCAAATCCACAATCTCAGAAAATTAGAATATTACATGTAATCAATAAAACAAGGATTGTACATAGAACAATATGGGACCTGTGAAAAGTATAAGCTGCATATATACTCAGTACTTGGTTTGGGCCCCTTTTGCAGCAATTACTGCCTCAATGCGACGTGGCATGGAAGCTATCAGCCTGTGGCACTGCTGAGGTGTTATGGAAGACCAGGATGCTTCAATAGCGGCCTTCAGCTCTTCTGCATTGTTCGGTCTCACGTCTCTCATCTTTCTCTTGGCAATGCCCCATAGATTCTCTATGGGGTTCAGGTCAGGCGAGTTTGCTGGCCAATCGAGCACAGTAATCCCAGGTCATTGAACCAAGTTTTGGTGCTTTTGGCAGTGTGGGCAGGTGCCAAGTCCTGCTGGAAAAGGAAGTCAGCATCCCCATAAAGCTGGTCTGCGGAAGGAAGCATGAAGTGCTCCAAAATCTCCTGGTAAACGGCTGCGTTGACCCTGGACTTAATGAAGCACAGTGGACCAACACCAGCAGATGACATGGCTCCCCAAATCAACACAGACTGTGGAAACTTCACACTGGACTTCAAGCATCTTGCAGTATGTGCCTCTCCATTCTTCCTCCATATTCTGGGTCCTTGGTTTCCAAATTAGATGCAAAAGTTGCTCTCATCAGAAAAGAGGACTTTGGACCACTGAGCAACAGACCAGGTCTGTTTTTCTTTCGCCCAGGTAAGACGCTTCTGATGTTTGTTGTTCAGGAGCAGATTGACAAGAGGAATACGACATTTGAAGCCCATGTCCAGGATCCGTCTGTGTGTGGTGGCTCTTGATGCACTGACTCCAGCCTCAGTCCACTCCTTGTGAAAGTTCCCAGCACTTTTGAATGGCCTTTTCCTGACAATCCTCTCCAGGCTGCGGTCATCCCTGCTGCTTGTGCACCTTTTTCTGCCACACTTTCCCCTTCCACATAACTTTCTATTAATGTGCTTTGATACAGCACTTTGGGAACATCCAACTTCTTTTGCAATGACCTTTTGAGGCTTTGCCTCCTTATGGAGGGTGTCAATGATGGTTTTCTGCACAACAGTCAGGTCAGCAGTCTTTCCCATGATTGTGATTCCTACTGAACCAGACTGAGAGACCATTTAAAGGCTCAGGGACCCTTTGCAGGTGTTATGGCTTAATTAGCTGATTAGAGTGGGACACTTTAAGCCTAGAATATTGCACCTTTTCACAATATTCAAATTTTCTGAGATTGTGGATTTGGGGTTTTCATGAGCTGTAAGCCATAATCATCACAATAACAAATCACGGCTTGAACTATCTTGCTTTGCATGTAATGAGTCTACCACATATATTCGTTTCACCTTTTAAGTTGCATTACTGAAATAAATGAACTTTTGCACGATATTCTAATTTTTCGAGTTTCACCTGTATATGTTAATTCCAGATATTTTCATTCAGTAGTTCTTTTTAAAACAGCAGGCGACAGGCTTGCAGCAGCATTCAGTGGCTAATTCCCTGCACTTCAGGGATCCTGTGGTGAATTCACTGGGGAAATTTGATTCCCCAAAGTGCGGGGAACAACAGAACACTGAAATGTCTGCGTCATTTCGGTGCTCTGTGAATATCCTCTTTGTGGTGTTTTTTTTGCCACCCTATGGAAAGTGCCAGCCTAGGCCTTGCCTACCCAGGACATACTTGAAAATGAGAGAATTCTCAATCTATCCTTCCTGGTAAAAAAAATTTTTAGGGTGTCACCCTAGGGGTGGTGTCACCTGGTGTGGGCCGCACCCCCCGCACCCCCCTAGCGACGCCCCTGGTCTAAATAATTGTAAATTGAAATTTTAAAAAAACGTTTTACAGAGCAAGGTGCCCCTTGTGACAGGTGCCTGTAGGCACGTACGTACCTACTCTGCCTAGTTATAAATCCGGCCCTGGAATTGCTGTGAACCAAGCGGGGATCAGCAACCCTTGCCCTCCAGATGTTTTGGAACTATATTTCCAATGGGGTTCAGCTAACCTGACAGTGGCTGAACCCGGTATATTTTCTAAAAACTTCATTTTGTGCATTCACTTTGACTACACATCCTGCATTTCAAAAATGGAAAATGTGCTTGTAGCTCCTTAGCTGCAAAAACACGTCTACATGTTTACTGGAATTGTAATGGAAAACCAAACCTGAGCTACACAGACATTAATCAACACCAAAGAGCAGAATTAATTCATGTCATCGTCATTAAAAAGACAGCAAAACTGGAAGAATGGGAAGAGGCAGAGTTCAGTAAAAGCAAGATGTTTAAATCTCCAATAACTACCAGGTATTATTTTCATGCTAAATATACAATGCAGTAACGGTTATCACTGACTAATCCCATTTCCCAAAATAAAGCAAATATAAAAGTACTGCTTTGAAATATTAAGGCTAGGGTCAGACGAAAGCATTGTTCCCGCGAACGTGAAAAAGTGCGTCCGAACGCATTGACGTATTTTTTCACGGAATGCGCAAAAACGGTCAGATGACACGCATTTTCGGGCGTGATTTTGTACGGATCATCAATAAAACTCTTTTTGCATCTGGACGTTATGTAGGCTGGACATTAGCAGCGTCTGACATCTCCTAATCACGCAAACACGCCGCTATGCCGCAGCCGCGCACTCAGTACTAGCGGTTCTGCGTTCTTGAAAAATGCGTTCAAATTCCACTTGTGTTGCAGGCCCGGACTTTCGTGCGACCGTACTTCGTATATTGACTGTCATTGCCCGTCATTTGCTGCTACTGCGGCCGTGATTAAGTGCGCCAGAACGCACGTTAAAAGTGCGCTGGTCTGACCCAGCCTTAGGTGGCATTCGCGATTCCTAAAAAAAACACCACCAAATGAAATATAACGACACATTAATAATCTGTGAATTGGGATTTCATAGTTTTAAAGGCTTTATAGACAAATTTGCAAATTGAGTTATATTTTCTCTTTTTTTTATCAAAAACTGCAATTCTCATGTCAGTTTTCAACAGAATTTGAAAAATAATTGAAGAAGACAGCAATTGTGTGTAAAGTCTAAATATGCGATGATATAAACAGGACCTTCCCCAGAAAATATACAATTAAGCATAAAAATCTACCTGTAACTCATGCTAACGTTTTGATTTGAAATGTATTTTATTTAAAAATCTAAAATAAAGAATAAAATATGAATTATGTCGGAGCTCTGTTCAGCCAGGGCAATAACAAAAATAGAAAAACATACAGGGTTATTCAGAGAGAGGTGAAAAGCAGGAGAATGACTGGAGAATGGAAAATTCTAGGTCAAAATAGCCTAACCGGAAAAATTCGCCCATTTATCTCACTTTCCAAAATCAGCTATTTTGACCTAGAATTTTCTATTCTCCAGTCATTCTCCTGCTTTTCACCTCTCTCTGAATAACCCTGATAGGGTAAAACCCCTCGACAGTATAACTAATGGTAGTGTGCCAATTTTACACTCACAAGCGGAAGATATGTCAGGCATGTACATTCTTGAAAAAGTTGTGAAGTCGAAACGCTTCGAGTGACGGATCTGGCCCAGTTGTATCAAGGTCTGAAGAGAGCTGCTGAGCCACTCACATTGGAACCGGGTGATATGACATACATGCATTTTATGATTTTAACATTGTAAGCGTAATAAAATTTGTTTATTTTATATCTTTGGTCCTTCACTATGTTATATTCCTTTATCATACACATGATATTTGCTGCTGGAGCTGCATAGGGAACAATGAAGAAATCAAGCCTACTTGGAATTCTATATGCCTGACATATCTTCCGCTTGTGAATGTAAAACTGGCACACTACCAATAAGTTATACTGTTGAGGGGTTTTACCCTATGTTTTTCTATTTTTGTATATTACAGATTCCCTGGGTGTTTTTATTAAGGCAATAACAAAGCAAACTATTATTATTATTCTTACACTGTATCTGACCTCCTGTACCGGCCTAGTCCCTCTTCTGTCCTCCTGCACAGGCCTAGTCCCTCTTCTGTCCTCCTGCACAACAGGCCTAGTCCCTCCTCTGTCCTCCTGCACAGGCCTAGTCCCTCTTCTGTCCTCCTGCACAGGCCTAGTCCCTCCTCTGCCCTCCTGCACAGGCCTAGTCCCTCTTCTGTCCTCCTGCACAGGCCTAGTCCCTCTTCTGTCCTCCTGCACAGGCCTAGTCCCTCCTCTGTCCTCCTGCAGGCCTAGTCCCTCCTCTGTCCTCCACTCAGGCCTAGTCCCTCTTCTCATCTCCTGCACAGGTAGTGCCTCCTCTGTCCTCTAACAAGCCTAGTTCCTCCTCTGACATCCTGTCACGGATCCCCCACTGATAACACGATCTCGGTCCCTGTATACAGAGCCCTATTCACCCCGTCCGATCCTTGAATGGTCTGCATAACTCACTATCTTCAGGGACTTGATTCTTTCACATACAGCAAAGGTTAACAAGCCACAGGATAGAAACACAAAGCAGGCCCAAACCGTACTGATCTTAATACCGGGAAAGAGAGTCACCCTTATACCAAGGATAATGTATGAAATAGGGTCGCCAGGACTAACCGGGTCAATATACAGCTCGTAGCTCTCAGACAAAGCTGGTCAGTATATTGAGCGTGGTCCTCAGGCAAAGCAGGGTCAGTATATTGAGCGTGGTCCTCAGGCAAAGCTGGGTCAGTATATTAAGCGTGGTCCTCAGGCAAAGCTGGGTCAGTATATTGAGCGTGGTCCTCAGGCAAAGCAGGGTCAGTATATTGAGCGTGGTCCTCAGGCAAAGCAGGGTCAGTATATTGAGCGTGGTCCTCAGGCAAAGCAGGGTCAGTATATTGAGCGTGGTCCTCAGGCAAAGCTGGGTCAGTATATTGAGCGTGGTCCTCAGGCAAAGCTGGGTCAGTATATTGAGGGTGGTCCTCAGGCAAAGCTGGGTCAGTATATTGAGCGTGGTCCTCAGGCAAAGCTGGGTCAGTATATTGAGCGTGGTCCTCAGGCAAGCTGGGTCAGTATATTGAGGGTGGTCCTCAGGCAAAGTAGGGTCAGTATATTTAGCATGGTCCTCAGGCAAAGCAGGGTCAGTATATAGAGTGTGGTTCTTCAGACAAACAGGGTCAGTATAAGCCATAAATCTTATCACAAATGCACTGCGAACGTAACTCCACATCAGGTCAATAAGAAAGTGTGGCATAGTGGCTTTTAAACTCGGCGGCTCTGCGCCATCATGCCGCGCCCCACCTCCCAGCCAGTCACGTGATCACTCGGCATATCACTCGGCACCCGGCCAGCGAGCAGTGAGAACGGCACTGCAGGATAGCTCCAGAGACATGGGACGTGACACATCCGACACAAGAATACAGTTACAGTTACAAGAATTTAGTCCCTCCTCTGACCTCCTGCACCAGAATAGCCCCTCCTCTGCCCTCCTACACAAGCCTAGTCCCTCCTCTGTCCTCCACACAGGCCTACTCCCTCCTCTGACCTCTGGCACAAGAATACAGTTAGTTAAAAGTATTTAGTCCATCCTCTGACCTCCTGCACATTAATAGTCCCTCCTCTACCCTCCATCCCTCTTTTCATCTCCTGCACAGACCTAGTCCTTCCTCTGACTTACTGCACAGGCCTAGTACCTGCTTTGAGCCCTCTTATACATTATGTATCCCCTCTTCGTCCCACCCATAATTGTCAAAGAGGAAGTTGCATTACAAAGTGTTATACTGAAGAAAGTCGTGGCAAAATAAAGCCGTGTTAAGCCTCTCGATAATAACTAGTAAAACTTATCATTTTCATTGTTATTGCTTAATATTTTTCACTCTTGATGTATAGTTTACTTTATTCGCTATGTAACACAGCAACACTTATGGGAACCCGCAGAACACGTCTGAATAAAGCCGATGATCTGCCGAACACAGTGCCAACCTGCTGCTGGAAAAAGCAAACAAGCTCAAGAGAGGGGAAAAAAGAAAAACGATTGAAACTTTTACAATTTTAAACGTTTGCAAAAGAACTACTGTACCAAAATGTCTGGAATGAACATATGAAGTCCTATGAATAATAATAAAAAGGTCTGTTACAGAAAAAAAATAACACTATTTAAAAAAATTGGAAAAACATTTTGCTGAAAAGTCTCAAAAAATGCCTAGACAGAGCCTAAAAAAATAAATAGTCTTTTTGCTGCAAATTAAAAAAGAATGAACAGTTTAATAGATATTGAATAAAAACAGGAATATTTTTAACATTGAAGCCTATGGGATTCACCTGATTAAACCTGCCGAATGAAAACACCAAACAGCAGGGCATTTCTCTGACATTTTGGTGTTCTCTGAATAGATTAACCATTGCTTCTCTATGGGGATTTTATTGCCGTCGAACAGGCACCGTATTTCGCTGGCAATTCAGCAATATTTGGCTAATTGCCAGGTTTTGAATAGCCGAATGGCAACGAATTTACACTGTACGAGGAAATTCACAGGTCGACTGTCTCTGAATAACCCTGATCGTATTGATACTTTTAACATTTGTTTAAGTTCACCTTTAATTCTTAGTGTTTGGCTTATTCTAATTGCTATTACAATTTTAATCTGTATTATTATGAGTCGGTGTTGATGCTTATTGAGCGTCAAACAGTTTTCATTTACCATGAAGGAATATTGATGGTCTCTTCTACCCAGTAGCCACAATATTAACAGAGGGGGTTATTCAGAGAGTGGTGAAAACCAGGAGAATGGCTGGAGAAGTGAAAATTCTAGGTCAAAATAGCCGATATGGAAAGTGAGATATATGGAAGAATTTTTCTGGTTTGGCTATATTGACCTAGAATTATCACTTCTCCAGTCATTCTCCTGGTTTTCACCTCTCTCTGAATAACCCTGTAAGATTAACATTTAGATATTGTAAACACAAAAATTTGGATTTTCAGGCATTCCATTACTTCTCTATAGGACAATTCTGCTGCCGCCGAAGATTGCTGATCTGCGGTGAACTGCACTGTATTATGCCGTCAATTCACCAGCATTTACCGGCTGGGTGGAGTAGAGGTAATGTCACTGCTCTGCATGGAAAGAGCCTGTGGAGTCATGGGTTCAATCCCAGCAAGCAACCTCTCCAGTAAGTGTCCTTGGCAAGACACCCAACAGTACATACTCGCCACCCAGGACATACTTGAAAACAAGAGAAATCTCAATGTATCCTTCCTGGTAAAATCCTTTCACAAAAAAAAATTTGGCGAATTTGCCATAGACGAACTGCCACAAAATTGCATTGTACGGGGAAATTCACCATTCGGTGTCAAGTTCGTCTCTTATTGAATAACCCCTTAAGTGAGTAATCATCTTATACAAAGTGCAGGCTGTGCCCTTCCAAACGGTGCCTGGATTAACCCCCTGCATGCCGGCGATCGGGAGGGAGAGAGGTCCAAAGGACCTCCCCCCCTCCCCCTCAGGCGCCTCCTCCGCACATGCGGGGGGCGCCTGAATTAGATGTCATCGCGCCGCCGCAATGACATCTAATTAGGCCGGCGGCGGTTCCTCAATGTCAGCCCGCACCGGGGGGCACAGTGATCGGCCGGAACCCGGCCGATCGCTGGCCCCAAAGGGAGGACGCGCTCAGCGCGTCCTCCGCAAGCAACGTTACCTGCGGGTGGACGCGCTCAGCGCGTCCTCCGCAGTGAAGGGGTTAAAGAAACAAGGCTTTTTAACCCATAGGTTTCAATGCAGCATATGAATCCACACACTGCTGGGAAGAAGCGCCTCTCTGCTGTATAATTAATGCAGCATATGAATCCACACACTGCTGGGAAGTGCCTCTCTGCAATATAATTAATGTAGCATATGAATCCACACACTGCTGGGAAGAAGCGCTTCTCTGCAGTATAATTAATGCAGCATATGAATCTGCACACTGCGGGGAAGCGCCTCTCTGCGGTATAATTAATGCAGCATATGAATCCACACACTGCTGGGAAGAAGCGCCTCTCTGCAATATAATTAATGCAGCATATGAATCCGCACACTGCTGGGAAGAAGCGCCTCTCTGCAATATAATTAATGCAGCATATGAATCCACACACTGCTGGGAAGCGCCTCTCTGCGGTATAATTAATGCAGCATATGAATCCACACACTGCTGGGAAGAAGCGTCTCTCTGCAATATAATTAATGCAGCATATGAATCCACACACTGCTGGGAAGCGCCTCTCTGCAGTATAATTAATGCAGTATATGAACCCGCACACTGCAGGGAAGCGCCTCTCTGTGGTATAATTAATGCAGCATTTGAATCCGCACACTGCTGGGAAGAAGCGCCTCTCTGCAGTATAATTAATGCAGCATACGAATCCACACACTGCTGGGCAGCGCCTCTCTGCAGTATAATTAATGCAGCATATGAATCCACACACTGGTGGGAAGAAGCGCTTCTCTGCAGTATAATTAATGCAGCATTGAATCCGCACACTGCTGGGAAGAAGCGCCTCTCTGCAGTATAATTAATGCAGCATACGAATCCACAAACTGCTGGGCAGCGCCTCTCTGCGGTATAATTACTGCAGCATCTGAATCCACACACTGCTGGGAAGAAGCGCCTCTCTGCAGTATAATTAACGCAGCATACGAATCCACACACTGCTGAGAAGCGCCTCTCTGCAGTATAATTAATGCAGCATATGAATCCGCACACTGCGGAAGCGCCTCTCTGCAGTATAATTAATGCAGCATATGAATCCGCCACACTGCGGGGAAGCGCCTCTCTGCGGTATAATTAATGCAGCATATGAATCCACACACTGCTGGGAAGCGCCTCTCTGCTGTATAATTAATGCAGCATATGAATCCGCACACTGCGGGGAAGCGCCTCTCTGCGGTATAATTAATGCAGCATATGAATCCACACGCTGCTGGGAAGCGCCTCTCTGCAGTATAATTAATGCAGCATATGAATCCACACACTGCTGGGAAGCCCCTCTCTGCAGTATAATTAATGCAGCATGTGAATCCGCACACTGCTGGGAAGCGCCTCTCTGCAGTATAATTAATGCAGCATATGAATCTACACACTGCAGGGAAGCACCTCTCTGCAGTATAATTAATGCAGCATATGAATTCGCACACTGCTGGGAAGCACCTCTCTGCAGTATAATTAATGCAGCATATGAATTCGCACACTGCTGGGAAGCACCTCTCTGCAGTATAATTCAGCATATGAATCTACACACTGCTGGGCAGCGCCTCTCTGCAGTATAATTAAGGCTAGGGTCAGACTAACGCAGTATCAACGTGCGTTTAGCAGCACTTAGGCTAGGGTCAGACGAGCGTGATTTCTACGGACCGTACGTCCGTGCACACGGACGTACGTCAGTACGGAAGACGCAGTAGTGGCCACACAGTCCGTTTATTCACTGATGTATATTTTGACGGATGTAGGCGGGAAAATAAAATAAAAAGCAAAACCATTTTGTCCGTGAAAAATGCTGGACGTATAAATGCAGTCCATCTGACCACGTTCCATCAGTCACACACAAAGCTATGCGGACGTTGCGGACGCAGCGCACTTTGTGCGGCCGTTCTAGGGATTGTACGTTCTTGCCTGCCTTGCGTCCGTGGGCCGCGGCTGTTGTGCGTCCGCAGTTCAGTGCGGACGTACTTCGTGTGTGGGGCTCCAATGGGCTTTCTGTCATGCTATCACGGACGTACTTTTAGGTGCCATCACGGACGTGAACACTACGCTCGTCTGACCCCAGCCTAAATCACGGCCGTGCTAGCAGCAAATGACGTCCAATGCCAGGCAGCATACGAAGAACGGCCGCACAAAAGTGCGGCTGCGCAACGCAAGTGGCAAACGAACGCATTTTTTCGAGAACGTGAAACTGCTAGTACTGACGTACAGAGTGCGCTGCATCCACTAGCGACGTGTGTGCGTGATTAGGAGACGTCAGACGCTGCTAATGTCCGGCCAACATAACGTCCAGACACAAAAAGGGTTTTATTGATGATCCGTACAAATCACGGACGAAAATGCGCATGGTATGACCGCTATTGCGTATTCCGTGAAAAAATGCGTCCATTCGTTTAAACGCACTTTTTCACAGACAACGCGAAAAATGCGTTAGTCTGACCCTAGCCTTATGCAGCATATGAATCCACACACTGCTGGGAAAAAGCGCCTCTCCAGTGGCGTAGCGTGGGTTGTCAGCGCCCGGGGCCAGCCAAGAATTGTGCGCCCCCACCTGTGGACACGTTATCGATATTGCCCCAGCTCTCACATGGATTTGCCCCAGCTCATGGATTTGCCCCCAGCTCATGGATTTGCCCAGCTCATGGATTTGCCCCAGCTCATGGATTTGCCCCCAGCTCACACATGGATTTGCCCCCAGCTCACACATGGATTTGCCCCAGCTCATGGATTTGCCCCAGCTCATGGATTTGCCCCAGCTCACACATGGATTTGCCCCAGCTCACACATGGATTTGCCCAGCTCATGGATTTGCCCAGCCCCCAGCTCACACATGGATTTGCCCCAGCTCACACATGGATTTGCCCCCAGCTCACTCATGGATTTGCCCAGCTCATGGATTTGCCCCAGCTCATGGATTTGCCCCCATCTCATGGATTGCCCCAGCTCATGGATTTGCCCAGCTCATGGATTTGCCCCAGCTCACACATGGATTTGCCCCCAGCTCACACATGGATTTGCCCCCAGCTCATGGATTTGCCCCAGCTCATGGATTTGCCCCCAGCTCATGGATTTGCCCCCAGCTCATGGATTTGCCCCCAGCTCACACATGGATTTGCCCCCAGCTCATGGATTTGCCCAGCTTACACATGGATTTGCCCAGTTTACACATGGATTTGCCCAGCTTACACATGGATTTGCCCAGCTCTTACCTGGATATTGCTCCAGCTCCGGCAGGGGTTGAGGGGACCCAGATGCCGGGCAGCGCGGGAGTGCCTGCCCGGTCCTGAAGAGTCCGTCCTGTTGAAGGTGATGCGGCTGCGTGGCGTGCGTGCGCAGGTCACGCGGTCCGGCCAGTCAGGTGGTACAGAGACTCAGTACCACCTGATTAGCCGGACCACATGACCGGCTGCGCCTGCACGCAGCCGCTTCCCTTTAACAGGACGGACTCTTCAGGACCAGGGCAGGCACTCCCGCGCTGCCCGGCATCTGGGTCCCCTCAACCCCCGGGCCAGTTTTAGGGGCGCAAATGCGTCCCTAACAAAACTGCGCCCGGGGCCACGGCCCCCCCAGCCCCCCCCCCACGCTACGCCACTGCGCCTCTCTGCAGTATAATTAATGCAGTATATGAATCCGCACACTGCTGGGAAGAAGCGCCTCTCTGCGGTATAATTAATGCAGCATATGAAACAACACACTGCTGGGCAGCGCCTCTCTGCAGTATAATTTTATTACAAGACACGGAGGCTCATATTTAATGCCAAATCTCTTTATTACTACTTCACAGCAGCAAGAGTTAAACAAAAAACTATAATGGTATCTGCGGATCTCCCCATAGCACATAGTATAGTCCATGCCCATATTCGGACAGCGCTGCCTCATTTCTTCTCTCTTTCTTGCTGCTTCACTGGAGAGATAAGTATACAAAATTTTCTCTCTGCTAAGTTAAAATAAATTGAGTTCAATTAATGTAGCGGTTTCCCCTCTCCCATAACGAATTAAGATATATATATTTCGTTAGTGTGCCTCGGCGCCGGCTGGTACCGGGGGGGGGGTTATTAAGGTAATACTTTTTCTTCAACGAAATTTAACACATTTAAAGGTTTAGGGATGTTTTTACATATAACCAGAACCTTTTCCATTAAATTGTATAAAACCGCTAAGTTTTTTCTCACATGAAAGGCTTGTTCTCCACAGCCTGTTTTACAGTGCTAAACGTGCTTGTTAGTTCCCGCCCATTCTGCCCAGCAACAGCCACTTCAAGTAGCTGCGCGCGCTAGGCAGTGAAAAAAGAGCACGAATCTCCTCATGTCTACAATGCGTCGCTCGCAAACCGGAGAAGACATGTCACGCTCCCATTCCCCTGCACGTTCAGAAACCTCCGATTCCAGAGAGATGCCTCCTCCCAGGTTAGATCCTGTGCTGCCCTTGCCTAATTCTATAACTCCTACCCATAATACCAGACCTGGAGAGCCTAATTTACAAACTGAACCCTGGGTTATGGCTATGGCACAATCCTTTGCTAATTTTATGGCCTCACATGCAGGACCAATTTCTCCAATGCCACAGGAGGGCAATAAGATTACTGAGGTGACTCCCAGTACTGAAAATACTGACAAAAAACCTCAAAAATCGGGTAAAGCCAAAAATAAAACGAGACACTGTACCCCTAAGGCTAGGGTCAGACTAACGCATTTTTCACGTTGTCCGTGAAAATGTGCGTTCGAAGAATGGACGTATTTTTTCACGGAATACGCAATAGCGGTCATACTATGCGCAGTTTCATCCGTGATTTTGTACGGATCATCAATAAAACACTTCTTGCATCTGGACGTTATGTTGGCCGGACATTAGCAGCGTCTGATGTCTCCAATTCACGCACACACGCCGCTAGCGGACGCAGCGCACTCTGTACGTCAGTACTAGTGGTTAACGTTCTCCAGAAAAAATGCGTTCATTTTCACTTGCGTTGTGCAGCCGGACTTTTGTGCGACCGTACTTCGTATATTGGCTGTCATTGCCCGGCATCTGCTGCTAGCACGGCGTGATTAAGTGCGCCAGAACGCGCGTTCGCACTGCCTCAGTCTGACCCTAGCCTTAGGGTCGGTCAGCATCTCACGATGATGGTGGTGATTCTCCACAAATGAACGCGAGGGACGGTCCCGCAAAAGAGCCCACACTCGCAGGGCATCAAAAGCGAGATCCTGGAAAAAAGCTAGGAATGCAGGCCCATCGGAATCAGATTCGAAGCTTCAGGGGTTTCTGACGGTACAACCGCGGACCCTAACGAAGTGCAAGCCCCGTCCGAATCTCCTGGTTCCACGGGCGCTTTAGTTTCACGTAAATCTGTGACCGGTGATTCATCGGATGAAGATTCTTTTAATCCGACTAAATTAAAACATCCAAGGTCATCAGACTGGGCTTTGACAAAAAAGGTTGAGAAAATATCTTGATAAATATGTCAGAACGGCTTTAACCCGAAAAGACAGGTCTAAATGCGCACTGAGTGCCCTAGACCTTCTACAAAAAGTTTAATCTGTCAAACACCGGATGTTGAACCGGACATGATCCAATTCTTGGCTAATACCGGTTGGAACCCCGTAAAGGGTTGGATTTCTCATTCCGTTTTGTCAAGATAAATTATTGGATGCATTGGGTCCTTTGTCCCAAATGCTAGAAATGCTTGAACACTCTCATGTCACGGGAGTATCTCCTGATGTTCCCCAACTCAGAGGTTGGGCCAAAGGACACTTTGTCTACTGGGCAATGCCAATACGGCCCTCTCTGCAGAGCGTAGAAAATCTATCCTACTCCGTATTGACCCTAATCTTGCTTCACTG
Organism: Leptobrachium leishanense; assembly: GCA_009667805.1. Classification (NCBI taxonomy): domain Eukaryota; kingdom Metazoa; phylum Chordata; class Amphibia; order Anura; family Megophryidae; genus Leptobrachium; species Leptobrachium leishanense. The sequence continues at coordinate 23,151 of RXON01000765.1, read as the reverse complement.
GCTACTAAAGATTTGGGCCCAGAAGCAAAAGGGGGTCTTTTCGGGGACAATTTGCTATTCGCATGGGCAAATATGCGAAAACATTTAACACCATGACTAATGTACAAGCAACCATGAAAAAAGTTTTTTCACCACCCCACTAGGGTTTTGGGCAGGGCCGGCAGTCGTAGGGGCAGACTGTCCGGCCGAGGCTCTTACAATTCCCAAAGAGGTTCTCCTGCCCTTCCTTTAATCAAAGGAACACCCAACACCCCATTTTATCAACCACAACGTTTCTACTACCGCAAAGATCCTTCACCAACAGAGGATGTGGACGAGGATCTTATAGGTCCAGACCACAGGGTAAGTTTGACTTCTTAATCTTGTTCAATACCAGATACGCTTGTAGGGGGCAGAATAGCTAATTTTCTCCAGATGTGGAGACAAATAACGCTAGACCCTTGGATACTCAACACGGTACAGGGTTTCTGGATAGATTTCGTTCAGACCCCTGTCCAGGAATGCCTCCAGTTCCATTAACTTTTTCCTTACAAGCAACAGTATTAATTCAAAAGAAATTGCCTCCCTTCTCGAGAAAGGTGCAATTCAAAACGTACCCCTCACAACTCCAGGTTTTTTAAGCAACCTGTTCTTAGTACCAAAAAAGACGGCGGTTATCGCCCAGTGATAAACTTACGCACACTAACCAATTCATAAATAATACAACATTTCAAAATGGAGGGTATACATTGCCTCAGAGACCTGCTATACCCGGGGATTGGTTAGCAAAAGTAGACCTGACAGATGCTTACCTAACGGTCCCAATTCATTCCGATCATACCATCTTCTGCAATTCATCTGGGAAAACAGAAATTCCAATTCACATGCCTTCCCTTTGGCCTATCCTCAGCCCCCTGGTGTCTCTCGAAACTCCTCAAACCAGTAGCTACGTTCCTAAGAGCACGGGGTGTACGTCTGATAGTATATCTAGACGATATCCTCCTGATGGCTCCCACAGAACACATGCTTACACAACACCTACACGGGTCGTTACAACTCCTGACCAAATTGGGTTTCTTGATAAATCAGAAAAATCTATTTTACATCCCACGCAGACACTAGATTTTCTGGGTTTCACAGTAGTATTCCACCACAGAAACGTTGAGCCTACCTCGTTCAAACTCCGCGATGTTCATCGGGAGTTACGGAGAGCTTTACAAACACCACACTCTCCGTTCGACATCTTGCACGCCTCATAGGGCTTCTGTCAGCCTCCATACAAGCAATATTCCCAGGCCCTTACACTATCGGGCGCTACAACGCCTAAAGGCGGTGGCCCTACGTCAGTCACAATCCTACGACGCCATCACAGAACTAGACGACGAGTGTCGTCAAGAATCCAATGGTGGCTGGACAATATGGAGGCCTGGAACGGGCGCGCCATATTTGGCTCGGCTCCAGATATAGTGATAGAAGCAGACACCAGTCAGCATGGTTGGGAGAGCTCGATGTGGGGACGTTTCGGCAGGCGGCCTATGGTCACCGCAGGAACGTCGTCTACACATAAATTGTCTAGAGCTTCTAGCTGGATCGTTCGCGATCCGCAGTTTTTCCAAGACCAATTCCAATTGTTGCATTCTGCTCCGGATGGACAACATATCCGCCGTCCAGTACGTCAACAAACTAGGGGGTGCTCGATCCCGGCCTCTAGCCGTGCTAGCCAAAACTTTTGGGATTTCTGTCTAGAACGAAATATACAAGTACAGGCAGAATACCTTCCTGGTCTACACAATGTGGTAGCCGATTGGCATTCTCGATTCCTGAGGGATGGCAGCGATTGGCGTTTAGATACGCAGATTTTCTCAAAAATTCAGGATCTTTGGGGACCTTTTTCCATAGATTTATTTGCCACTCGGCTCAACACACACCTACCCAGGTTTTACAGCTGGCGTCCGGATCCAGAAGCTCTGGCAACGGACGCTATGCTACAGGTATGGAAAGGGGGGAGACTCTACGCATTTCAGCCCTTTGCTCTGCTAGGTCAGACATTGCTACACACTCGGCGGGACAAAGCATCAGTAGTGTTAATAACCCCATGGCGGCCAGCTCAGCCATGGTACCCCTTTCTATTAGCGATGACGACGGATTATCCTCGTCTTCTACCGACTCCTCCATTTCTCCTAACGAATTCAGACGGAGAATTTCATCCCCTAGTGCAGGCGGGCCATCTTCAACTGATGGCGTGGTTGCTCTCAGGGGACCCGCCGCCGTCCCAAACCTTTCGCAAGGAGTTACGAGCCTCCTCGATGCCTCAAAGGCTCCCAGTACTTTCCGTGCTTACAAGAGGTGCCTGGTCAGTCTGGGCTAGCTGGTGCTTGGGACGAGACGTGGATCCAATTTCAACCTCTGTAGAGAATGTGCCAGAGGGTGTCAAATTCTCTATATCTCGTAGAACTAAAACAACCTCTACCTCGATATTTTATCCAGTATTTCCAGATCTTCCTGATCTTTGCCCGGTTGGTTGTTTGAGGGAGTATGAACTTCGTACAGCTCCCTTACGCACTCAACCTGTTGGACCGTTATTTATTTCACATCGCCATCCTTTTAGGCCGGTCTCATCGATGACTTTAGCAAGGTGGATGCGATGGGTTATGTCTCAAGCTGGTATTGATACTTCTATGTTTGGCGCGCATTCAGCAAAGGGGCGCGATGGCTTCTAAGGCCTTTTCCGCGGGATTTCGTTTAGAGGACATCATGAGGGCGGCGGACTGGTCTAGAGAGTCCACATTCAAACAATTCTATTTTAGACCGATGGATCACTGGTCCACCAAAAACTATTGCGCTGCTTTGAACTGGCATTAAATATGAGCCTCCGTGTCTGGTAATAAAATTTAAGATTTTGTTAAGTCATGACATAAAGTCATGATTTTATTAAAGACCGGAGGGAGTATTTCCGCCCGTTTCATTGACCCACCCACATGGGTAATGTAGTATGTTATTATTGCTGATGTGATGATCTGCATTTATTCCATTGTTTCTGGGGCTATTTGTTCGATCTCCTGACACACAACCCTGGCGTTCTTCACATTCTGTCTTCTCTTTCAGCGTTCTAACGGGTGGATTCCATCTGCTGCATGAATCCTGTTCCAGTGTTTCTTCTATCCTGTTGGTTGACCAGTTCCGGGTTCCGCATTGTTGGTTTTAGATTGTTCCAGATTCAGTTCGATTCAAGAAAGAGAGAAGAGATGAGGCAACGCTGTCCGAATAGGGCATGGACTATACTATGTGCTATGGGGAGATCCGCAGATACCATTATAGTTTTTTGTTTAACTCTTGCTGCTGTGAAGTAGTAATAAAGAGATTTGGCATTAAATACTCGCCTCCGTGTCTTTAATAAAATCATGACTTTATGTCATGACTTAACAAAATCTTAAATTAATGCAGCATATGAATCCGCACATTTCGATTTGGCGATTTGGATCGATTCAGTGATATGGATCATTTCGGGTGTTTCGGATCAGTTGGTTTTTTGTGTTTTTTATGACTTATTTAATTTTTTATTGCTTATTCAAGAATGGGAAAGTAGATTTTTTTGGGTGAAATTTTAGGTTTTCTAACTTTTTTAAAGAAACAAGGCTTTTTAACCCATAGGTTTCAATGCAGCATATGAATCCACATACTGCTGGGAAGAAACGCCTCTCTGCAGTATAATTAATGCAGCATATGAATCTACACACTGCAGGGAAGCACCTCTCTGCGGTATAATTAATGCAGCATATGAATCCACACACTGCGAGGAAGCCCCTCTCTGCGGTATAATTAATGCAGCATATGAATCTACACACTGCAGGGAAGCACCTCTCTGCAGTATAATTAATGCAGCATATGAATCCACACACTGGGGAAGCGCCTCTCTGCAGTATAATTAATGCAGCATATGAATCCACACACTGCGGGGCAGCACCTCTCTGCAGTATAATTAATGCAGCATATGAATCCAGACACTGCGGGGAAGCACCTCTCTGCAGTATAATTAATGGAGCATATGAATCCACACACTGCGGGGAAGCCACTATCTGCGGTATAATTAATGCAGCATATGAATCCACACACTGCGGGGAAGCGCCTCTCTGCAGTATAATTAATGCAGCATATGAATCTACACACTGCAGGGAAGCACCTCTCTGCAGTATAATTAATGCAGCATATGAATCTACACACTGCAGGGAAGCACCTCTCTGCAGTATAATTAATGCAGCATATGAATCCACACACTGCCGGGCAGCGCCTCTCTGTGGTATAATTAATGCAGCATATGAATCCACACACTGCCGGGCAGCGCCTCTCTGTGGTATAATTAATGCAGCATATGAATCCACACACTGCTGGGAAGCCCCTCTCTGCGGTATAATTAATGCAGCATATGAATCCACACACTGCTGAGAAGCGCCTCTCTGCAGTATAATTAATGCAGCATATGAATCCACACACTGCTGGGAAGTGCCTCTCTGCAATATAATTAATGCAGCATATGAATCCACACACTGCTGGGAAGCACCTCTCTGCAGTATAATTAATGCAGCATATGAATCCACACACTGCTGGGAAGAAGCGCCTCTCTGCAGTATAATTAATGCAGCATATGAATCCACACACTGCTGGGAAGCGCCTCTCTGCAGTATAATTAATGCAGCATCTGAATCCACACACTGCTGGGAAGTGCCTCTCTGCAATATAATTAATGCAGCATATGAATCCACACACTGCTGGGAAGCGCCTCTCTGCAGTATAATTAATGCAGCATATCAATCCACACACTGCTGAGAAGCGCCTCTCTGCAGTATAATTAATGCAGCATATGAATCCACACACTGCTGGGAAGTGCCTCTCTGCAATATAATTAATGCAGCATATGAATCCACGCGCTGGGAAGTGCCTCTCTGCAGTATAATTAATGCAGCATATGAATCCGCACACACTGCTGGGAAGCGCCTCTCTGCGGTTTAATTCAGAAATCAGCATATGAATCTGCACACTGCCGGGCAGCGCCTCTCTGCAGTGTAATAAAGCAAACAAAAAGTTTATTTAATTGTTGCAAAGCAGCGGAACTGTCCATTTGTTGCATACAGGATGAGCAATACCACTGCCATTACTCACCATCTCATTTCCCACGCTGGGAGCAATTTCAGGGCTATTCAGAGAGAGGTGAAAACCTTGAGAATTGCCAGGAGGATGAACAATCTAGACCAAATAGCCAATTTGGAAAGTAAGATAAATGGGAGAATTTTTCTGGTTTGAATATTTTGACATATAATTTTCAATTCTCCAGTCATTCTCAAAGTTTTCACCTCTTTCTGAATAGCCCCGATAGTTATATTATTCATAAAACACCATGCTCCAAAACACAAGGGAAATATTTACAGGGTTATTAAGAGAGAGGGGAAAACCAGGAGAATGACAGGAGAAGATAACAATCTACACCAAATAGCCGATTTGGAAAGTGAGATAAATGGGAGAATTTTTCTGGTTTGGTTATTTTGACCTAGAATTTTTCCTTCTCCAGTCATTCTCCTGAGTTTCATCTCTCTCTGAATAAACCCTGTTAATTTTTAAATATATTTTGCTAAAATTGTCAGGGTTATTCAGAGAGCGGTGAAAAGCAGGAGAATGACTGGAGAATGGAAAATTCTAGGTCAAAATAACCAAATGTAAAACATTCTCCCATTCCTCTCACTTTCCAAATCAACTATTTTGACCTAGAATTTTCCATTCTCCAGGTATTCTCCAGCTTTTCACCTCTCTCTGAATAACCCTGTGTGTATTTTCTTAGAAAAATGCAGTAACAGATTCCCATTTCATTTTTTAAAAAAAGAATTCCCTATAGAATATATAACCACAAAGGTTTGGATGATAAAATGTGAAAAAATTATTTTACTCCCTGTAGATTGAAATCTGAATGGAAATGTCCTCTCACAGTATCTGCCTGGTTACATATACCTGTATCTGTTATCAAAACATAATCCTCCAAAACACAAGTGAAAAATTTTGTTTTTTCCAGATTATTTTTTTTAACAAGAGTACCCCATGGTATGTATATGTAATCGCAAAGCTTTGGATGATAAAATGTGAAAAAAATAATGACTTTATCCCCCAGTCTTTTCCTGCTCCCGCCGGCCGGAGGAGGCGAGCAGAGCCGCGGTCCTCGCCGCGGGACAGAGGGTGAGTATGTGCTTGTTTTTTTAAATTTTAGGCTGGTGTTGACGGATTCTGCAGAAGCGGAATCCTTTAACACCGAATCCTGGCTCTGGTTGACTTTTCGCTGACCAGAGCCAGGCGTTAATCAGCGCTGGAACATTGTAATCCAGCGCTGATTAACACTTTGCGCTCCCCATGTTAAGTATAGGGAGCGCAAAGTACAGTAACCTCGCGCAGCGCAAGGTACCAAACGCAAACGGGTTTTTTAACCCGTTTGCGTTTTGGATTGTAATATGAGGTAAATACCGCGACAAACGTTAATGCTCACGCAGGTGAGCGTTAACGTTTGCGTATAGAATGTAATAGTGCCCTATATATCCGAGCTGCAATGTGATAACACCAGCGAGCTTGAGCCTTGGATGTAATCGGATGTTGTAAAATTAAGCACAGCGCTAGAGATGTTAGGCTGTACAGCTCGAACACTGTGCTTTGCCTCCTCTGTGATCTGACCCCATGTCTTTTTATACCTATATGTATTCTATGCCTTTCTTCTATTCCATCCTCCCCACCTGATAAAATATTTCTTCTTCACTTCCTTCATGAGCCTACCCCACCGGCTTAGGCTGGGGTCAGACGAACGCAGTTTTAACGTGCTTTTAGGCTAGGGTCAGACGAGCGCAGTGCGAACGCGCGTGCAGGCGCACTTAATCACGGCCGCACTAGCAGCAAATGACGGGCAATGACGGCCAATATACGAAGTACGGTCGCACAAAAGTCCGGCTGCGCAACGCAAGTGGAAAAAGAACGCATTTTTTCGAGAACGTTAAACTGCTAGTACTGACGTACAGAGTGCGCTGCGTCCGCTAGCGGCATGTGTGTGTGAATTGGAGACGTCAGACCCTGCTAATGTCCGGCCAACATAACGTCCAGATGCACAAAGTGTTTTATTGATGATCCGTACAAAATCACGGATGCAAATGCGCATCGTATGACCGCTATCGCGTATTCCGTGAAAAAATACGTCCATTCGTTCGAACGCACTTTTTCACAGACAACGCGAAAATGCGTTCGTCTGACCCTAGCCTTAGCCGCACGAAATCACGGCCGTGCTAGCAGCAAATGACGTCCAATGCCGGGCAGCATACGACGAACGGCCGCACGAAAGTTCGTCCGTGCAACGCAAGTGGCAAACGAACGCATTTTTTCGAGAACATCAAACCGCTAGTACGGACGTACAGAGTGCGCTGCGGCCACATAGCGGCGTGTTTGCGTGATTGGGAGACGTCAGACGCTGCTCATGTCCGGCCAACAAAACGTCCAGACGCAAAAAGGGTTTTATTGATGATCCGTACAAAATCACGGACGAAAATGCGCATCGTATGACCGCTATCGCGTATTCCGTGAAAAAATACGTCCATTCGTTCGAACGCACTTTTTCACGGACAAAGTGAAAAATGCGTTCGTCTGACCCTAGCCTTAGGCTAGGGTCAAACGAAAGCATTTTTACACCCGAACGTAAAAAAGTGCGTCCGAACGCATTGATGTATTTTTTCACGGAATATGCGAAAACGGTCATACGATGCGCATTTTCGTGCGTGATGTTTTACGAATCCAAACCAGGAAACTTTTTGCGTCTGGACGTTATGTTGGCCGGACACAAGCAGGGTCTGACGTCTCCAAATCACACACACACACCGCTAGCGGGCGCAGCGCACTCTGTACGTCCGTACTAGAGGTTCTGCGTTCTCGAAAAAATGCGTTCATTTTCCACTTGCGTTGCGCGGCCGGACTTTCGTGCGACCGTACTTCGTATATGGGCTGTCATTGCCCGTCATTTGCTGCTAGTGCGGCCGTAATTAAGTGCGCTAGAACACACATTAAAAGTGCGCTGGTCTGACCCCAGCCTTACATGTGCTGATTGACTTGTCTTCTTCATTGGATTTTCCAGTAGGGCGAGCCAGTGCAACCGTGTCCCTCCACCCAGTTGGGTACTCTCCTTCTACTTTTCTGTTTTTGGGGCTTAGTTTTTAATGATGTCTGTCTATAATTGGATTTACTTGGCCGGGAAAGATTGTGAAGTGAGGGGAAAACAATTCCCAACCGCCATTGTTATGACCCAATATCACGCCGCACATCTGTGCAAGAGAAGTGAGTGGGGAATAATTAAATCAGGATTCCTAGGAGATAAAGAGAATCCAAGCTAAAATGGCTTTGTTATCCACTAAGCAGACATCCAGCCGAGATCTAGTAAGATTTTTTAATTTCTCATTGACCTAAAATATTTATTTTTTATGCAACTCCGTGCCTGTATTTTCTTATAAAAGTCCATGTTTCTTTCTCCACTGCAGAGAAATAAGACTTTTTGGGCTAGAATCAAACAAATAGTTCTATCCAGTGAATTGTTCTGTGATACAATAGTTTGGGAATTAATTCCCAAAAGGGCTCATTAAGAACAGAGCCATGTATATGTTAAACAGTCTAGCTCCACATAATGACACCCAGCTTGGGCCTTGTGATCATTTTGTATGCAGAGCCTGTTTACCTGACAGTATCAGTGCTTCTGCTATCAATGAGATTCTCCTGGATACTTGTCTAGCCGGTTGACCTCCATACTCCCCTGGATATGACAGTCGCACACAGTGAATACAGGGTTCCTGGCTATGAACATGGGCATAACCAGCCAAGGTGTTTTCTTCAACCTCTCCCTGACTCCCATAAGAAAGTGAAAAGTTCATTTACCAGCAGGACACCTTTCATCTTTCCAAATTGAATGAAAAAGGTGCTTACCTAGAAAATAGCCGTAAGATATCTTAAAAAGAAGATAATTTCATTGTATCCTTTCTAGTAAAGTGGCGCAATGTTGGTTAAAAGGATTCTGCTAGCAGCGGGAAAACATCTCTACAATAGGAAGAATTCAAAAAGAATCAAAGCTGCATCTCACTTGGGTCACAAAATGAGAAATTGTGTCCATTAAGGCCCGTGTCAGACGAACGCAGTGATCACGTCCGTGTTGCCGCACAGTTTAACGTCCGTCGTAGCATAGAATCATGAGCAATAGAGACCCACACATTAAGTGTGTCTGCACCGAACTGCGCACGCAAAAACGCATGTGGCAAACGGACGCACGTTAGGCAAGATCGTAAAACCGCTACCACGAACGCGCAGAGTGCACCACGTCCGCGTCGCGTTCTGTTTGAGTGATGAGATGTCAGACGCAGTGCATTTGCGAAGTCCAGCACCTTGGCGCACAAAACGCCTTTCCATAACCTTTTTTCATATAAATTTTGTTTCCCATATTTCCCTTTTTTTCTACGTCCGTCATAAAAAACGACTGTGCGGTGTCTACAGTAGGGATGAGCTGTTCGGTTCGATCAGTTCGGAGTTCGATTCGAACTTTGGCCGTTCGCAAGTTCACGAACTTCGAACTTTTTGACGTCTTCGGTTCGAGTTCGCAAAAAATGTTTTTTTGAAAAAAGTATAAAAAATGCTTAAAAAATACTAAAAAATCTAGAAACAAAGAGACTCTTTACTGCAGAATATTATAAGCAACGGTTTATTAGATATTGAATTAACCCCTTCGCTGCGGAGGACGCGCTCAGCGTGTCCACCCGCAGGTAGCGTTCCTTGCGGAGGACGCGCTGGGCGCGTCCTCCCTTTGGGGACAGCGATCGGCCGGGTTCCGGCCGATCGCTGTGCCCCCCGGTGCGGGCTGACATCCTCGATGTCAGCCCAGCACAAGGAACCGCCGCCGGGCTAATTAGATGTCACTGCGGCGGCGCGATGACATCTAATTCAGGCGCCCCCGCATGTGCGGAGGAGGCGCCTGAAAGGGAGGGGGGTGAGGTCCTTCGGACCTCTCTCCCTCCCGATCGCCGGCGTTGCGGGGGTTAATCCAGGCACCGTTTGGAAGGGCACAGCCTGCCCTTCCTAACGGTACATGGAATTAACCCCATGGGGGCTGGATCACGAATCGGCGCCGAAAAGCGCCGGTTCGTGATCCTTTCCCGGAGCTGGCCGACATCTTGGATGTCGGCCAAGCTTCCGGGAATGCCCCTGAGGACTGGCGTCATCGTGCATAGCACGATGACGCCACTCCTGGAGTTAACCCCTAACTGCCACCAATGGTGGAGATAGGGGGTTCCAATGAACCCCCTATCTCCCGATCTGTGGCAGTTAGGGGTTAATGTTTGATATTGTTGGATCGGCCAGAGCATGGCCGTTCCAACGATACCAAACATGAGTATGAAAAAAGTTTTTTAAAGAAAAAAATAAAAAAAAAAATTAAAATAAAAATTATAAAAAAAAAATAAACAATTTTTTTTTCTTTTTTTGGTTCGTTAATACAGCAATATTGTTCCCATTTCAATTATAATGTGAACAATGATGCTGCACTAACGATTTTTGTATGCGGTGCGTCTGTTAAAAATCGCGTAATTTTCCCCAAAAAAAAATGTAACGAGACCCCGTCTCTAATTTTTTTAACAAGCGCACCCCATACAAAATATAACCGCAATTGCTCGCATGTTAAAATGTGAAAAAAAAACACTTTACACGTTGTAAATTATTGAAAATTCATATTTTATTGCATTTTTTGTTATAATATACAGACTGGTCATGACGTATACATATAATAGTGACATATTATGAATCTGCTGAGTCTGACGGAAAGAACGATATATAATATGTCTTGGTCATATACTAAAATAAGCCTTCAAAACACATTTAAACATGATGAGCAAAATCGGTAAAAATGACCTCAGCACAGAGGCGGGAAATGCCTCAGCAGCGAAAGGGTTAAAAACTAATGTGTACGTGCAAAGATTCTCACCTCTAAATGACCTGTGTTCTCAAACGGTAAACAACAGGTGTTTTTAGTCTGGGCTAATGAATTTGATACATTGTATGTAGACTATACTGAGGGTGTGGTGTCTGCTTCTGAGAAGTGTTAATTTCTCTACTTAATCTTCCTCTAATATGCTGCATTTCACTGCTGTGTGCTCAGCTCATTCCTACCACTTTCGCTCATAGAAACATAGAAACATAGAAAAATGTCGGCAGATAAGAACCTTTCGGCCCTTCTAGTCTGCCCAATTACATGGATACTTTACCTGGATTTATCTTTTGTTTAGGATAGCCTTATGCCTATCCCATGCCTGCTTAAATTCAATTACTGTTTTGGCCTCTACCACTTCAACTGGAAGACTGTTCCATGTATCCACCACCCTCTCAGTAAAATAATGCTTTCTGATGTTACTTTTAAACCTTTGCCCCTCTAATCTTAGACTATGTCCTCTTGTTTTGCTACTTTGTTTCCTTTTAAATATACTCCCTTCCTCTACCTTGTGGATTCCCTTTACGTATTTAAATATTTCTATCATATCTCCTCTGTCTCGTCTTTTTTCCAAGCTGTACATGTTAAGATCATTAAGCCTTTCCTGGTAACTTTTCTCCTTCAAGCCGTACACCATTTTAGTAGCCCTTCTCTGAACTCTCTCTAAGATGTCTCTATTCCTTCTGGAGATACGGTCTCCAGTACTGCACACAGTACTCCAAGTGAGGTCTCACCAGTGCTCTACAGTGGCATGAGTACTTCCCTTTTCCTACTGCTAATACCTCTCCCTACACAACCAAGCATTCTGCTAGCATTTCCTGCTGCTCATCATGTTTAAAAGCGATTTAAAGCCACATTTTATTAAATGACCCAGACATATTAGATATTGTTCTTTCCGGCAGACTCCGCAGATTCATAATATATCATTTTTATATGTATACGTCATGTCCTGCCTGTATATTATGACAAAAAATGCAATAAAAATTGAATTTTTAATCATCTGCAGTGTGTAAAGTGTTTTTTTTCACATTTTAGCACATGAGTGTTTGCGGTTATGTTTTCTATGGGGTGCGCTTCTACAAAAATTACAAATGGGGACTTGTTACATTTTGTGGGGGGAATTACGTGATTTATAGCAAACGTACCCCATAGAAAAAAATCATTAGTGCATCATCGTTCACATTATAATTGAAATGTGAACAATATTGCTGCATTAATAAAAATAACAATCAAAAAAAAATACATGTTTTTATTTTATTTTTAATTTTTTTTTACTTTATACCTGGACATGTTGGGTATCATTCGAAAGGCTATTCTCAGGCCTTTCGATTGACACCCTCCATGTCCCCCTAGCTGCCTGGAGATATCGGGGTTCAAATGAACCCCCTATCTCCACCAGGGAATTGGCCTGGGCAATATATATATGCATGATGTGAGCTGGCCTGGGCCTGGGCAATATATATACACATGATGTGAGCTGGCCTGGGCCTGGGCAATATATATATACACATGATGCGAGCTGGCCTGGGCAATATATATATACGCATGATGTGAGCTGGCCTGGGCCTGGGCAATATATATACGCATGATGTGGGCTGGCCTGGGCAATATATATATACGCATGAAGTGAGCTGGCCTGGGCAATATATATACACATGATGTGAGCTGGCCTGGGCCTGGGCAATATATATACGCATGATGTGGGCTGGCCAGGGCAATATATATATACGCATGATGTGAGCTGGCCTGGGCAATATATATACACATGATGTGAGCTGGCCTGGGCCTGGGCAATATATATACACATGATGTGGGCTGGCCAGGGCAATATATATATACGCATGATGTGAGCAAGCTTGGGCAATATATATATACGCATGATGTGAGCTGGCCTGGGCAATATATATATACGCATGATGTGAGCTGGCCTGGGCAATATATATACGCATGATGTGGGCTGGCCTGGACAATATATATATACGCATGATGTGGGCTGGCCTGGGCAATATATATATGTGACTGTCTGTGAGCATGATGTGGGTAGGCCTGGGCAATATATATATATGCATGATGTGGGCTGGCCTGGGCAATATATATATATGCATGATGTGGGCTGGCCTGGGCAATATATATATATACGCATGATGTGAGTTAGCATGGGCAATATATATACGCATGATGTGAGCTGGCCTGGGCAATATATATATATACGCATGATGTGGGCTGGCATGGGCAATATATATATACAGTTGTGTTCAAAATTATTCAACCCCCACTGAAATTGAGTGTTTTGGCCAGTTTGACATTGATTTTGATCATTCAGTCATCTTGCTTACAATTAAATCAAAGAGGCACGTGTAGGTCAGACAAATATAACATAACATTTATAATGAAATAACCACAAATGTCTTTTCTGTGCTCACATCATTATCAGTTTTATTCAACCCCCAAGTGACATTCAATCTTAGTACTTAGTACAACATCCTTTTACAGTTATAACAGCTTTTAAACGTGAAGCATAGCTTGACACAAATGTCTTGCAGCGATCTACGGGTATCTTCGCCCATTCGTCATGGGCAAAAGCCTCCAGTTCAGTCACATTCTTAGGCTTGCGCACTGCAACTGCTTTCTTTAAGTCCCACCAGAGGTTCTCAATCGGATTTAAGTCTGGTGACTGCGATGGCCACTCCAAAATGTTCCAGCCTTTAATCTGCAACCATGCTCTAGTGGACTTGGAGGTATGCTTGGGATCATTGTCCTGTTGAAAGGTCCAACGTCTACCAAGCCTCAGGTTTGTGACGGACTGCATCACATTGTCATCCAATATCTCCTGGTACTGAAGAGAATTCATGGTACCTTGCACACGCTGAAGCTTCCCTGTACCTGCAGAAGCAAAACAGCCCCAAAGCATGATTGACCCCCCGCCATGCTTCACAGTAGGCAAGGTGTTCTTTTCTTCATAGGCTTTGTTCTTCCTCCTCCAAACATAGCGTTGATCCATGGGCCCAAACAGTTCTAATTTTGTTTCATCAGTCCACAGAACACTATCCCAAAACTTCTGTGGTTTGTCCACATGACTTTTGGCATACTGCAGTCGACTCTTCTTATTCTTTGGAGACAGCAAGGGGGTGCGCCTGGGAGTTCTGGCATGGAGGCCTTCATTACACAGTGTGCGCCGTATTGTCTGAGCTGAAACTTCAGTACCCACATCTGACAAATCTTTTCTCAGTTCCTCAGCAGTCACACGGGGACTTTTTCTCCACTCTACGCTTCAGGTAGCGCACAGCAGTCGAAGTCAGCATCTTCTTTCTGCCACGACCAGGTAGCGTTTCAACAGTGCCCTTTGCCTTGAATTTGCGAATGATGCTTCCTATGGTCTCTCTTGGTATCTTTAACATCTTTGCAATCTTCTTATAGCCATTGCCCTTCCTGTGAAGAGTAATCACCTCTTCTCTTGTCTTCCTGGACCATTCCCTTGACTTCACCATGTTTGTAACCACACCAGTAAATGTCTAGAAGGAGCTGAGTATCACAGTCATTTTAAAGCTGCCTAATTGGTGCTTATTATGCTTTATTGCTGCTCAGTGACATCCACAGGTGTTTTCAATACCTGATTGAAAACACTTGAATGAACCTCTGTTCTTCAGAGTGGTAGTCTTTAAGGGGTTGAATAATTGTGTCAATGAAGAATTCACAAAAGAAACATTTACTACTGTATTACAAAACCAATTGATGTCATTTTAGTTGCATATGGTTCTTTAAAAAGTCCTTGTAGGATTTCATTCTGAATACAATTACAAATGTACACTAAATTCCCTAAAACCCTTTACAGCATTGGGGGTTGAATAATTTTGAACACAACTGTATATGCGCATGATGTGGGCTGGCCTGGGCAATATATATATAAGCATGATCTGAGCTGGCCTGGGCAATACATATATACGCATGATGTGAGCTGGCCTGGCAATATATATATAAGCATGATGAAAATTTGCAAAGGATAAGGCACGCAAAGTGAAATTTTGATGTGTCTGAAATTGAAACTTACGTGACAACTCTTATTTTTTTTTTTTCCTTAATTTATATTTGTTCAATACAGTTAATTTTAATTTGTTTAATAGAGTTAATTTAAAATGGTTTAATATAGTTTATTTATATTTATTTTACCTTTACTATTGGTGCTTTTCAAACTTTATTCTTAAATAAAAAGAAATTTAGCAGTTTCATGTTGTGTCGTTTTTTTTTTTTTTTTTTTCTGGGGGGGTGTGCAAGTAACTGGTCTTGCCTAGGGCGCAAAATAGTCTAGCACCGGCTCTGACCGCATGGTCCACGCCTGCACCCTTCCACAATACCACAGAGGGGTTACTGTATGAATACACTTGCTGGCCTGGCACCAAAAGCACAATATCTGGGTGCACTGACGCCTTTACCAGATTCATATCTTTTTAATATAGGACCGCATGGGCCACCCCTGCACTCTTCCACAATACCACAGAGGGGTTACTGTATGATAGTACTTGCATGAATGGCACCAAAGGCACAATATTTGGGTGCACTGCCACTGACGCCTGTACCAGATTCATATCCTCAGAGGGGTTACGGTGTGACGGCTCTGTTGCCGACGCTAAAAGCCCAATTTTAAAGCACCTATTGTTACTTTCATCCAAAGCCTGCATAAATTTCACCATAATTTAGCCAAAAAATGACAAAAAAATTTCTGCGCGTCCTAAAATGTCTTTTCATACAGGCTGCCGCCCCAAGCAGTTGTTTATGAATAGATTAAAGGAAAAGCATTTACCGTCATTTGAAACGTAATTTTTTTGTTTTTAAATGTTTCTATACATCCTATAAATCCGCCACTTCACGGGCAGGTTATGGGGACCTCCTAGGCGCGATATTTGAAGGAATTTTGGTTTTTATTTTTAACCCTTATTTCATGGAAAACTCACTGTCTCTTTAAAAACGTTTCTTTTTAAACTTTTTGTCCTTGTTTCCTGTCCCCCAGGGCACTACCGGGACCCCCATACACCCTTTAGCTTATATCCCTCTTGGAGGGCACTCTAAAAAACGAATTTTGAGTCCCATTGACTTGTATTGAGTTCGAGTTCGAATTCGAACATTTGGAAAGTTCGAGTTCGAATGTGAACCGAACTCGGGGGTGTTCGGCTCATCCCTAGTCTACAGTATCTTCCATCAGAAAGTCCGTCCGTTGTGCACACACGCAGAGTGCGCTCAGACTGCGTTCGTCTGACTCTAGCCTTAGGCTGGGATTAGACAAGCGCACTTTTTGCGTCCATCTGACCGCACTGTTTGCTGTCCGTTGTAGCTTTCAACTGAGTCAATAGGGAACAACGCACAAAGCATGTGCACACTTTTTCACACGTGGGCAACGCATGTTGCAACGGACGCAAAAATGGCATTGACGTGAAAAAGCTACACGGACGTAGAGAAATCCCTGCATACAGGAGAACTCACAATCTAGAAGGGTTGGGGGTGGAAACCGGAGGAGAGGACTGCAAGGTGAGAGTGATGGACTGCAAGGTGAGAGTGATGGACTGGTTGTCACAATGAGTCGGGTGGTAGGCTTCCCTAAATAGGAATGTATTAAGGTAGCATTTGAAGGAAGGGAAACTAGGGGAAAGTCTGACCGTATGAGGGAGAACGTTCCAGAGGATGGGGGCGGCGCGTGAGAAATCCTGTAGTCTATCATGGGAAGGGTTGGGGAACATCCGGCCTGTGGGCCGTATATGGCCTGCGGATTCAATTGCTCCAACCCTAATCTGGCTTCATTTAAGGCCGGGGGTACACTAGGCATTTTTTCTGCACACTAGCGTGTGTTAAAATGCACTTCTGGCGTTCCGGCGTCTGCTGGACGCCCACCGCCCCCCCCCTCAACGCTGCAAAGCGCAATCCTCCTATGGAGGATCGCGCTTTGCAGCCCCATCGACGCGCATCGACAGGGAGGATCTCTAGACGCACTCATGCCACGCGCGCACGCATGTGACCGGCCCCGTCGCTGCATCACAATGCTGCAACGGACGCCGGTAAGTGCATTTCAACGCTCGCTAGTGTGCAGAAGAATACGCCTAGTGTGCACCCGCCCTAAACACTCCCTAAAGACTCTTTTGTTTAGGAAAGTCTACCACCTGACTCTGTAACCAGATATCCGACCGACCCAAAAATGCTCCTCACCTGACCCTGCAATAAATCATCACTGCAGTCCCCCCTCCTGTTTCTCACCCCTTCACCCATCTAGATTGTAACTTCCCACGGGAATAGGACCCTCATGTCCTCCTGTATCTGCTGCCAGGAATACCTACCTGCCTCCTGTATCTTTTGTAGAATTGTCCTGTCTTTACCCATTGCACCTTTGCACACTTAATAAATAATAATAATAGAGCACCGCAGCAGGGGGGGTGCAAATTCCCTCTCCCGCGGCCCATTTACCAGATCTCAGTGTACGTCGAGTAGCAAAATGAGGGGGCAGGGATTATCCCCGCTTCCATCACTCACTGCTGTGCACCAGATCTTCCTTAAGTCTGCGCCCCTCATCTTTCGGGCACAGCGTGAAGGAGGATCTGGTGCACTTCAGCAAGTGAGGGAAGCAGGGATATTCCCCCCCCCTCATTCTATTACTCGCAGCGTGCTGAGGTCGGGTGAAAGGGTCAGGGCGGGGGTTAAAATGAATTAAAGGGGAGGGTGAAATCTATTAGATGGGGAGGGTGAAATTAATGAATTTGGGGAGTGAAATTAATAAAATAGGGAGGGGTAGAAATTAAAGACTGAGGGAGAAATCAATTAAATGGGGAGCAGGTGTCAAGTTCGTGCCAGGAAGGAGCCATGGCACGGCCTCAGTGTGATGTTATAGTCCGAAGTGCTGGGGGTGAGTAGGCAGAAAGACACTGGAGACATTATATGCACATCAAAGCAAACAGTCCAGCACAGAACAGATAATAACACAGGCAAGTGGATGGTGGGCCACGTAGTCTCTCTCTAGATCCTCGTGAGGGGAAGCAGGAGCCTTTGGTAACAGTACATGATAGAAGGTCTACCTCCAGGAGAGAGCTTGAGGGCTGGAAGCCAATTGAGAGTCTCTGGACCCACTGGATAGTGGGCCACACAGTGGATCGTCCAGCAAGCAGGAACCAGGTAATGCAGACACAGCAAGGATGGAATAACTGGTGTACACGGCAGAGCAGATATTATAGGAAACATACAATTAAGAGGGAGCTCTCAGGACCACTGACAACAGGAAGGGAAAACACAAAATGGAAGAGCGACGATGGGAGGGCGTAATCAGGTATTTATGCATAACACACACAGGGTTATTCAGAGAGCGTGAAAAGCTGGAGAATGACTGGAGAATGAAAAATTCTAGTTCAAAATAGCCAATTTGGAAAGTGAGATGAAAGGGAGAATTTTTCTGGTTTGGCTATTTTGAACTCGAATTTTTCATTCTCCAGTCATTCTCCTGCTTTTCACGCTCTCTGAATAACCCTGACAGTCTCTTGAACAGGAGTTAACCCTTAGGTGAATACAGACAGGTATGGAGAGCTAGTGACCCAGGCTGGACACAGCAGGCTCTCAGGGCTAAGGCATGACAGCAGGAGAGTGACATTAATTAAATGGGGAGGGGGTGAAATTAATTAAATGGGGAGGGGTGAGATTAAATGGGGAGGGTGAAATGAAATGGGGTGGGTGGGTGTGAAACAAATTAAATGAGGGGGTGGATTGAATTAAATGGGGAGGGGTAAAATGAATTTAGGCTAGTGTTAGACGAGCGCACTATGTGCGCCCGTACAGACGTGCCTCCCGGCGACCGTCGCAGTGTTGTGATGCTGCAACGGGCCGGCTACACGCTGTTGCGTGCCCAACACCAGAAGTGCTGCAAGCCTCCTCATCGAAGTGCTACAACGCGCCTTCAACTGGGCTGCAAAGTGTGATCCTCCATAGGAGAATCGAGCCTTGCAGCGCCAAGCGTACAACTGCGCTCGGTGAGGCTGCCAGACGGGCATCAGACAGGCGTCAGACGGGCATCAGAGTGTAAGGAACTTCCACTCTCACAGACATTCCTTCCACTCTTAAAAACGCTCGTCTAACACCAGCCTTATATGAGGAGGGGGTGAAATGAATTAAACGGGGATGGGCACAAACCTGGAAAATTGCGAGTAGCAACATCATCTGTACCAGTTAACATCACGCACCTCACCAAAGAAAAGCAGTTCCAGCCATCACATTAGAGGTGAGTTAATTCCTTAATATATCTGGATAAATTGTAAGTTGTTCATTTTGTATGGCCCTCGAATGATCTTATAAGTCTCCAAATGGCCTTTACCAGAAAAAAAGGTTCCTCACCCCTGATGCATAGTCCCCCACTCCCCTGCTGCCCTGATGTTGCAGAAACTCTGGGTGACCTTTAAGAATTTCCACCAAGCCACCCAGGATCACCAGCAGCCAGGATTTTGATTTCCAGGCTGCTGGTCACCAGATCGTTCACCAGTGACATCAGCGTGTAGAGTGCATGCCGACATCTTAAGGACAGCTCCTGCTCACCTCCATGGAGTACCATGGACCCCAGAAGAGGACACCAAAATGAAAAGGCATTTTTGCTGAAAATCAATAAAATAAACAATCTTTTTAAAAAAAAAAATTAAAAGATGTTGTAGCGCTGACTCCCGGAGGAGCCGCTGAATTTGAACCTCGGGTCAGTCTCCCCGCACTAGGGAATAAATATACTCCAGCACCGCTGTGGATTTTATAAATTATATAGTTTACTGAATAAACTGGCATATAAAGAGTAACACGGTATACGTATATATATTTACAGTAGTTCTTATTGCTAGAAAACGCGTAGCTGAAAAGGAAAAAAGAATTTTAACCCCTTCGTGGTTGGAGTGTGAGTCCCGTACAGGCTATGTCCCAAGAAATGTAAGTGTAGGTGTGTATTGGTACCCGGGTACAATATTCAACTGGCCAGTGAATTATTTATGAGGTATCTTCGACTAGTCACGTTGGGGCCTTGTAGGTTTTGAGAAAACTGCAGCATGCTTTAGTATTTTACAGTGGCCAGGAAGGCCTCTCACCCATCCGCCAGATACTCTGCGCTCCACTCGACCCAGGACGTCTCTCCGCTCGATTTTGACTGGGATTCTCTGTGTCACCAGATCCGCTGTCTTGCTTGTCTGTATCTGCCACAAGATGTCCAGCTCACCGCCTGCACTCCCTGTTAGATCGTCTGCGGTCTCCTAACTCGGGGTCCTTCAGCGTACTCTGTATCGTTGTAGGGTTACTAACGGTGGATCACGGGGTCTTCGTTCAATAAGAAGGGAAACCCGATCTCCAGCTCTGCTAGGCCGCACCTGCGCTCTGGCCTGGTCGCGATCACTATCTCCTGCACTTGCGTCTTGCTCCTCTCACTCCTCTGTGCACTCTGACGGCTCTCTCCACGAGGCTGCGGATGTAAGTGTCTCTTTCCCACCCACTTCCTGTTCCCACCCGCAAAGCATGCTGGAAAATGTAGTCCCAACGTCTTACATTGCGCTTGTCTCCCTCTGGTGGCCAAAAACAAGTACTACCACGACAGTGAATTAAAACCAGCACTACAATGTTTTATTATTTTTTTATAATTCAGACACATTTAATTGATTCATATTCCTATTCCCAAAATTGGAGTCACCGAAGAAGTTATCGAACATTGGCGCAAACTGCCGAATTGTGCCGATAACCGCCAATTTATGCTAGGGTCAGACGAGTGTGATTTCTACGGACTGTACGTCCGTGTACACGGACGTACGTCAGTACGGAAGACGCAGTAGTGGCCACACAGTCCGTTTATCACTGATGTATATTTTGACGGATGTAGGAGAGAAAAAAAAAAAGCAAAAACATTTTGTCCGTGAAAATTGCTGGACGTATAAATGCAGTCCGTCTGACCATGTTCCATCACTCACACACAAAGCTATGTGGACGTTGTGGACGCAGCGCACTTTGTGCGGCCGTTCTAGGGGTTGTACGTTCTTGCCTGCCTTGCGTCCGTGGGCCGCGGCCATTGTGCGTCCGCAGTTCAGTGCAGACGTACTTTGTGTAACTGGCTCCGATGGGCTTTCTGTCATGCTATCACGGACGTACTTTTAGGCTGGGGTCAGACCAGCGCACATTTAACGTGCGTTCTGGCGCACATAATTACGGCCGCACTAGCAGCAGATGACGGCAATGACGGCCAATATACGATGTACGGCCGCACAAAAGTCCGGCTGCGCAACGCAAGTGGAATTTGAACGCATGTTTTTGAGAACGCTGAACCGCTAGTACTGACGTACTGAGTGCGCAGCTGCGGCATAGCGGCGTGTTTGCGTGATTAGGAGATGTCAGACGCTGCTAATGTCCAGCCAACATAACGTCCAGACGCAAAAAGAGTTTTATTGACGATCCGTACAAAATCACGCCCGCAAATGCGCGTCGTCTGCCCGTTTTTGCGCATTCCGTGAAAAAATACATCAATGCGTTCGGACGCACTTTTTCACGTTCGCGAGGAAAAATGCTTTCGTCTGACCCTAGCCTAAGGCGCAATCACTGACACCAGCCTTAGCATCAACAAATGCCACCGAACTGCAAAAAAAACAGGAAAACTCCTATTCTTCTAAAGGGAGTGTAAATCAATACTATGGGGGTTATTCAGAGAGATCTGAAATGTCTCAGAAATGTATCCAGACACTGAAATTCAGTGTACAGGGACATTTCAGGGCCATTCGGCTATTCAGAGAGCAGGCAGTTCGCCAAATTCTGGTGAATTGCCTGCACGTACGGTGCCTGTTCGAGGGCAGTGGTTTCATTCGGCAGGTTTATTCAGGCGAATCCCATAGGCTTCAATGTTAAAAATATTCTCGTTGTAATGCAATATCTAATAAACTGTTAATTATTTTATTCTGCAGTAAAAAGTCTCTTTATTTTTAGAATTTTTTTAGGATCTTTTCGGCATTTTCGGGATTTTTTTGGCAACATTTTTTTGCCGTTTTCTTCATTTTTCCTTAACAGACCTTTTTATTATCATTCATTGAGTCTTATATGTAAATTCCAGACATTTTTGTTCAGTAGTTTTTTTGCAAACAGCATTTCAAATTTCAATCTTTCAAGCATACTGTTTTTTGTTTTTTTTCACCACGTTCATCTGCGTGTCGGCTTTTTCTGGCGGCTGCTCTGTGCTGTGATCGGCGGCTAGTCGGGTTTTTTCGGTGTGTTCGGTGGGGTTTTTGCAGTGGTTTCAGCGGGTTTTCGGTGAGTGTTCGGCAGGTTTTCCCTGCACTATAGGGGGCCTGCGGTGCTTGCTGAATACACCACAGGGTCGGTGAACTAGAATCGCAGAATCCCCCGAAGTGCGGGGAATGAAAAGTCAACGAACGTGCGGTGACTTTTAGATTCTCTCTGAATAACCCTGAGTGTGTCAAAACAATAAAGAAATGGTCCTTTATACAAGAATAAAAAGGTCTGTTACAAAATAAGAAAGTATTTTCAAAACTAAGAAAAACTAAAATTTTGTCGAAACAAATACCAAAAAATACAAAAATGTGTTCTAAAATTATAAAAAAAAATAAAAGGGTTTTGCTGAAAATGAAAAGGTCAAAATGGTCAAAAAAATATTGCATTTCACTTCTGTTTCAGGTCAAGAACGGTTCTTTCTGTGCTACCTGCGACTCTGCCGCTCCTTTCAGACACTGAACTGTTCAGGGGTCAGCAACCTTGGCTCCCTGATGTTCTGGGAACTATATTTTCCATGTGGCTCAGGAGCATCATGAGAGATGTAGTTCCCAAAACATCAGTGAGCCAAGTTTGCTGACCCTTGAGCTAAACCTTCTCTCTACCGCTAAGGCTGGGGTCAGACGAGCGCAGTGTTAACGTCCGTGTTGCCGCACATAAGTACGTCTGTGATAGCATACAATTGTGTTAAATGGAGCCCCACACACGAAGTACGTCCGCACAGAAGTGCGGATGCATGACGGACGCTGCAAACGGACGCAGGTTAGGCAAGAACGTAATACTGCTAGAACGGACGTGCAGAGTGCGCCACGTCCACAACGTCCGCATAGCTTTCTGTGTGAGTGATGGAACGTGGTCAGACGGACTGCATTTATACGTCCAGCATTTTTGAC
>RXON01000764.1:0-24283 GCA_009667805.1 Leptobrachium leishanense | reverse complement strand
ATCTATTCAGAGAACACCGAACAGCAGTGAAAAGTTGCCGAGATGCCCTGCTGTTCGGTGTTTTCATTCGGCAGGTTAAATTCAGGTGAATCCCATAGGCTTCAATGTTAAAAATATTCTCGTTTAATTCAATATGCAAATTGTGTTTTATTTTCTCTATTCTACAGCAGAGGCAATAAATTGCTTTACATATAAAACTAACAATGCCACTGCGCTAACTAAACTAAGGCAACGGATGCTGCCCCTTCTTTTGATCTGAGAGCTGAGAGAAACTGTTTTTCAATTTTTAAAAATTCATGGGCTACATTATATATTTTGCTGTAAAACGGGGACGCTAGGGAGAAAAAACTGCGCCCGCAGTTTTCTCCTTAGCATCCCCGTTTTACCGCAAAATTACAATGCAGGGGCTTAGAAACCTGCCTGCATTGTTACAGGGGGCTAAGCCCCGTGATGTGCGCGACAGCGCTAAGCGCCGCCACGCGCATCCTCTCAATGGAGTCCATTGAACCAGACTGCGGCGGTCACATGACCTGCCGGATCTCGCCTCGCGAGATCCAGCAAGTCGGCGTAGTGATCCGCAGGGAGAGACTGGGGGACTTTTCCCCCCAGTCTCTCACTGCTTCCGCCAGACGGAGCCGCAGTCCTCGCCGCGGGATAGGAGGTGAGTATCTGGATTTTTAGGGGGGGGTTTGGCCGGTGCTACCGGATTCTGCACCAGCGGAATCCGTAAGCACCAAGTCCAGGCTGTGGTTAACATTTTGTTTACCGCAGCCGGACGTTAATCAGCGTCAGGACTTTGTAATCCCAACACTGATTAACACTTTGCGCTCCCCACGTTAAGCATAGGAAGCGCAAAGTTCAGTAACCTCGCGCTGAATAGCGCAAGGTACCAAACGCTAACGGGTTTCTTAACCCGTTAGCGTTTGAACTGTAATATGCGGTGGCTACCTGGGCTAATGTTAACGCTCACTCAGGTGAGCGCTAACGTTAGCACCCAGAGTGTGATGTAGCCCTATATGTTTTAGTTTTCCCCCAAAAACAAAAAATGTAAAAATCATTTTGGCATGCTTCTTTATTTTTTATTGGGGTGTAGGGTAGGGGCGCTCCACAGTTCTGTGCCTGCCGGCTCCAGAGATGCAAATCCGGCCCTGATGTGGAGCACTGTGAAACACTTATACACACCACATATTACTGTGAGTTTTCTTGCTGTGGTTCTCTGTGAAAAGCTCATACACAGCGCACATTACTGTGAGTTTTATTGCTGTTGATACACTCATACACAGCGCACATTACTGTGAGTTTTAATGCTCTGGAGCTCTGTAAAGTGCAGTGTGTACAAGTGTATCAGTAATGTACAGTATCTAATAAACCTGAAAAGTGATCGTCAGCTTCTCATGTTTGCCTCAAGGACCTACTGTGCCCTAGCTGCAATTAGTGGGTGATGGCTGCTGCAGCAGAGCAGAGCAGTCACCATGTGTAAGTCTGAAGGAGGCACAATGGATTCCCCAATTCGCTGTTGGGCCCGACTAGATTTTCTTAACTCAGTAAAATCATTATTTTGAAAATTGTGAGAATAAATTAATTCTTTAACACAACAATGTACGTGTCAGTTATGCTTTTATTTTATTCTGGGGTTTGACCGTCTGTGGGCATGCACATGGGGCCCCACAATCTCCTATTGCCCGGCAGCCCCATTAGTTGTCAGTCCTCCCCTGACAATACATCGAAGTTTCAGTCCTCCATTGGCTTTTCTCGAGATTAATTTCAAAGTAACAACTCAGAATTTATACAAACAAATGTAACGAGACAGGACACAGAGGAAAACTACCTGATGCGTAAGCACGGCAGAGGAGCATGCAGGTAAGTCCGTTACCATAACGACATGTAAACACTGTGGAAGCATATAAACTTTGCGTGAAGGTAAACAACATGAACTGTAAACACTGTTTATACTTGTGATGTCACAAAGCTAGTGACTAGTGGTGTGACATCATAAGAACAGAGCTATGGAAAGGCGCAGACTACAGCTTCTCAGCATAACTCACTGCACTCTTCTTTCAGAAGCTTGTACGAGAGAACGCTACTTGTTGTTGACTTTCACAAACTTTAATACTTGATCATCAAGTGTGACTATGGAGCGGGAAATCCTTCGTAGGAGCTCCCGTATCCAGATCTTACGGGAAGCAAGAGAAGCTCAAGCGCGTAAGTGTAAAAACCTCCCTTTTTTTATAATTATATAGCAAATGTAAAGAGTCAAGTAAGCACACGTCCTCCATTAGATTAGTGCCAAGAATAGGCAGTGTATATAAATGCCCAAGTGCAAACTCCCAAACTGCTGTATATATGTATCCAGTAGAGGAGAGGCAGCAAGCATCTTGTTAAAAGGTATACGTTTATTGTAATAAATTAAAAGACAAACCCACGTTTCGGCCCCAGGAGGCCTTTATCAACCTTGTCTTTCAGTTTATTACAATAAACGTATACCTTGTAACAAGACCCTTGCTGCCTCCCCTCTACTGGATACATATACAGTGTATATATATATATATACACATATATTGTATATATACATATGTGACCATCAATCTCAATGATTTGTTAATTTTCTCCTAGGAGCCATAGAGAGACGCTACAGTCTACGTTGGACAAGAGCCCGCATGGAACGTGAGAGAAGCCTCTCTGCCCAACGTCCTGCACAACGTGGAAGGAGAAGACCAAGACGTCCGAGAAGGAATGTGAGGCCTCCAATAATTCCAGCAGAGCCTCAGGCATTTCCTCAGCCACCGGCAGCCATGGAGGTTGAGGAGGAACCAAACTATGAGGAAGCACTCCGCCCTCTTCCTGATGAGATGGACATCTCTCAAGACCATTGCAGCATCTGTCTGGAGGACTATGATGACAGGAATTCTGCTTCCCAGGTGTCCTGCTCTCACGTCTTCCACTCAGACTGCATACTGCAGTGGATTATCAACAGTCCAACGTGTCCCATCTGCCGGGCTGAGATACGCCAGTGAGGGGCCTCTGCAGGACGAGCCTCCACCACAGTATGCCTATACTAAACAAAGTGGATTGGAGAGACTCCTGCAGAACACAATCGTTGGGACGATCTTCCCTCTAGAGCCGGGAATGAGGGCGAAACTCCAGACTGCACGGGAAGAAGATTCTACGGATTCGACTTGACCCATGCAGAAATGTCCCAATAAATTATAGTGGATTGCTCGTTGATCCAGGCAGAAATCTGATTGATGCTATGGAACCAAGAAGGATTTTTTTCCCTATTTGGGCACAATTGGAATTACACCAATAGGGTTTTTTTTACCTTCTTTTGAATCAACAGCAGCCCTAAGGACATTTAGGAGATTGAACTTGATAGACGTTGGTCTTATTTCAACCTATGCTACCCTATAGCTATGGAACATATGAGACATGAATAAAAGCCGTTTCGTTCCATATCATCGTTTCTGAGTGCATTTATATAAAGGGACAATGCAGGTTGAATGGTCACAAGGACCTCAGTGTTATTGTATTTTTACTTAAACCTGGTCATATTTGGAATCATTGGATAGGCCATAACCTGCTGTTTCCAAAGATACCTAATATGTCCTTCTAGTCTGTAGGGCTCCAGAGGTACAGAGGTGTAAATGATTATAAATTGTATTTTTTTATCTACAAAACAAGGTGCTGCTTTGTGGCAGGTGCCTACAGGCAAATGTCTACTCTGCCTAATTATAAATCCGGCACTGTGTGTAACTGTAAAAATTTACTTTGTACAATACACAGCAGCGGACTGACACATTGGGCCCTAGGGCACGGATGGCGGGGCCCCAGATTGGCCTTGCTTGCCCCTGCAGGCCAGGATGTGTGTGAAGTGTCATGGGGTTTCCCTCCCAAGCGCGCAGGACGCTCCACGCCCGTCCTGGTGGGCCCCTGCTCGGTGACGATCTGGCACAAGCAGGGGCTTCAGCCACAGTTGGGCAAAATCAGCCCTTGCTGTGGGAAGCCCCCCCCCTGGGCCGCAGGAGTCATTTTGCGTGCGCACGATGACGTCGCCATCAGGGATTTCCCCTGCCCAGTTGTACAGGAGATGCAGGGGTCCTAGACCCCTGTATCACTGAATATGTAAGAGCTGCAAGGAAGGCTGAGGTGTCAGTGGAAAGGCCAGAATCTGGCCTTTAGAACGGTAACCGAGATCACTATAGGGGTTATTCAGAGAGAGACGATCTGGCCCTCGAAATGTAACCGGAGGCTGAAATTCAGCATACGTTGACATTTAGGGGGCCATTCGGTTATTCAGAGAGCAGATAGTTCGGCAAATTTTGGCGAAGTGCCTGCACATACGGTGCTGTTCGACGGCAGTGAAATCCCCTATAGAGAAGCAATGGTTAATCTATTCAGAGAACACCGAACAGCAGTGAAAAGTTGCCGAGATGCCCTGCTGTTCGGTGTTTTCATTCGGCAGGTTAAATTCAGGTGAATCCCATAGGCTTCAATGTTAAAAATATTCGCGTTTAATTCAATACTTCATGAACCATTTATTATTTTATTCTTCAGTAAGAATTCTCTTTATTTATAGATTTTTTTAGGATCTTTTAGGCATTTTTCGGGATTTTTTCAGCCATTTTTTTCCACGTTTTTCTTTTAACATCGTTTTTTTCTTTTTTCTGTAACAGATGATTTTTTTTATCATTCTTTGGCCTTATATGTAAATTCCAGACATTTTTGTTCAGTAGTTTTTTGCAAACAGAGTATCAATTTTTAAAGCGTACTGTCTTTTTTAAAAAAAATTAACTCAGTTCGTCAGCGCCTCGGCTTTTTCCAGTGTGTTCCATGTGGTTTTTGTGGCGGTTTCTGTGGGTTTTCGGTGAGCAAATTTTTTTTTTCTCTGTTCTACAGCAGAGGCAATATATGCTTTTACATATAAAACAAACAATGCCACTGCACTAACTAAACTAAGGCAACGGATGCTGCCCCTTCTTTTGATCTGAGAGCAGAGAGAAACTGTTTTTCAATTTTTAAAAAATTTATGGGCTACATTATATATTTTGCGGTAAAACGGGGACTCCGGAGGCGGAGCTTAGCTGTGCAGGAGAGAAGAGGTGTTTTCATGGAGCTCCCCTATCGAGTCTCCATTAGCTGACTTTACTGCCCTCCTGGGGACTTTTCTGACTCTCTCCCTGCCGCACCTATGTTACTGAAGGTGAGGTGCACCTGACCCCAGGGGATCCGTGGAGATTATTGTCTTCCATAGACAGATTTTTCAGAGACTACACACGGCCCGGCGGCCATTTTGAGGCCTAGGTGAGAAGCCTCGGTGCGGATTCGTCCTGCGCCCCGCGAGAGAGCTTGATCTGGCTGGGACGTTTCCCTTTACAGTGCGGACCAGTCAAAAGGGGAAAAAGCCGCAGCCGAAGACCCAGCCATCTGCGGACAGTCGCCAGCGTGACATCAGGGAATCCCTGGGAGAGGAGATGAGGCGCAACCGAGAGGGGGTGGAAGCTCCCACACCACGAGTACAGAGCAACCGGGGGCTGAAAGGGGGACCTCAGACCGAAGAGATACCCTCCCCGCCTGGGGCTGGCGGTGCCACGGAGACGAGGCCGGGCGGTACAGGGACTGCAGGCTTGATGGTCGGCACAACTGTATTGCCCCCCGCAGTGCTAGCGAATGATGGCGAGGCACAGGATGATCACCTGCTCCCTACCAAGGGTGATTTACGTGCTATGCTGGCAGACCTGAAAGCGACGTGGCGCACTGATATTGCTGGAGTGAAGTCGGAGATGACCGGAGTTTGGACTCAGGTGGCTGAGGTCCGGGACCGTACAACTGAGGTGGAGGTGGCCCACGGTCAATTGCAGTCACGGGTGGAATCCCTACAGGTTCAAGTAGAATACCTCTCGAAATCAGTGGAGCGACTGGAAACTCGTCACCGCCAGCGGAACGTTAGGATCAGAGGGATCCCTGATACGCTGTCGAACCAGGCGGTCTTAGAGCTGGTGAATCGACTCGCGGCTCACCTGCTCCGACTGGAGCCGATTGGATTGGGGGTTTTTAACTCGGTGCTGCGACTCCGAAAATCCCCGATGGCCCCGACTGTAGCCTCCCGGGACGTCTTGGCGGTGGCGAGAGATGTTGCTGTGCGGCTTCGGCTTATGGCGGTCCCGGCTGCTCGTTCGCCCCTTCTTTACGAGACACTGACATTGTCCCTCTTCGTTGACCTACCTTTTGCAACGTTGATGGCTCGACGACGTTTTAAAGAGGTGACCACTCGTCTGAGAGCTGAGGGGGTTCGCTACAGATGGGGGGCTGTTGGTACACTTTGCCTGACAATTAATGGGGTTGTGCAGGTGACCTCCACACCAGATGAAGCATGGCCTTTGTTGGCTCCGCTTGGATTCTACCCGCCTCCCGTCTCGGATGATCCGGGTTGATGCAGAGGTTTGGCCTTCCTTAATGCCCTGACTTAGTGTTTTGCCGTCTCGGTACTTGCCCTTAAGTTTCCCTCCCTGGTTTCCCCCTGCCCTCCAACCTTATGGGGTCCATTGTGGAACATTGACTCTTTTTGCTGATCTCTGCTCTTGGCTATAACGCTGACTCCCTTCTGGCAACCTGCTGTGTTTTATTTTTGGATGTGTCTTTTTCTTTTACTCCCCACCTTCCCATGCGACTCCCTGTGGATGTTAGACTTTTTATGCGGTTCCTTAATCTTTATATATATTTTCTGGTTATTACAATGACTACTTTATGGCAACATGCAGTCTTGTTGGGGCTCGTATTATCGTATGGATGTTGGCCGTTACTCCCCTCCCTTACCCCTCCCTATTTCCCTCCCCCCCCCTTTTTTTTTGGCACTTTCCGGGTAGACTCGAGGTGTGCCACTGTGGCGGACACCATGGCTCTGCCTGCCATATTTGGCCCTCGAGGGCCCGGGCCTTGTGACATTTGTTTCCATGGCCTCCTATTGTCTTTTCGACACCTGGGAGTGAGCCAGGACCGTCACAATCTGGTGTGTGCCTTTCCCCAAATCCCCCCTTTTAAAATTTTTTTTTTTTTACCACCATCCTGATGATATACTGTCCGCTTTTCTATGTTTCATACGTAAACTGCCTACTGTTTCTTTTAATATAAAAATAATCACAATCTGTGTCTGACTCCCGATGAAGCCGGTTTAGCACCGGCGAAACACGTGTCGAGTCCTGTGTTTTTCTTTTAAAATTCTTGCATAATGTGATTTGACAGGGAGAGTATAGAATCTTTAGCTTTTCAGGGACAGCCTTCTGTTAATTCGATTGCTTTTGGCTTTTTTAGTATTAACACGGTTCAGTGATGGTTGACTCTTTCATGCATTGTTGCCTTGTTTAGGACAGTTGCATGCCAATCTGTACGCTTTGACTCCTTAATTTACCGATATTCCTTCCACCACGCTTCGTTGAATGGTTGACATCCCTAAGCATGTATATGTTTTTTGCCAACTGGCCTTTTTTTGTGATTTTTCTGCTTTGCAGTTTATAATCTCCAGCCTACAGCTTTCTAAGGCTCTCATACAAGGTAGCCAGGCCAAATGAACGTTTCTGAATTTAGTTCGACATTCTGGCTTTTACAAACCTTGGAGTATTTATTTTCAGTTAAAATTCCGGGCATTGCATATATCCCAGCGCAGTGGTATTCAGTATACTCTATTTGTCAATATTAAGGTACAAATCTGCATTGTCAACGTCCATGTGGCAACAGTTTATTTCTGTCACATTCACTGTGATTTTCTATCTTTATTGAAGGTATATATCTGTTCCCCATAAGCTCCAATTAAGCAATTCGCTTTGTATTCGCCATATACTTCTCTTCTCCCTGGTACACATTGTGCTAATGTCCATGTGTCTATATGTTTTTTAACATTAATTGTCGGTTCTACTATTGTGTGTTTTATTATGACTATTAAAAGTTATGTTTTAAATCAGCACTCCTTCTCAGTGAATTGAGGGTTTATCCCTCAAATCTCTTTTTCGTTCCTGTTTCTTTTAATATCTGAAGTATTATCGTTCTGTAATGTTTTATTTTTATTTTTTCTTTCTTTTCTTTTGTATACTTACTTGGATGACCTCTTCTGGCCCTGCGAGGCCACTTATTGATGTTTGACCTCTTGGTGTGTCTCTGTTGACCTTGAAATAAAAATATTTAAATACAAAAAAAAAAAACGGGGACTCCGGGGTGGACTGAAAACTATTGGGCCCCCCGGGCAATAGGAGATCATGGGACCCCCTTGTGCCACGTACACAGAAGGCTACACACATACAAAACCCCACCCATACAACGCAACCCCCACAAGTAGATTGTTGTGTTAAAGAATTATTTTCTTCACACAATTTTTTAAATATTTTACTTGGTTAAGAAAATCCACTTAGGCCCAACAGTGAATTGGGGGATCGATTGTGCTGCCTCCAGACTTACAGATGGCCACCGTTTTGCTGCAGCAGCAATTACTCTTTCATTGCAGGTAAGGCTTTGCCACGTCACATGTGGGAAGCTGCCAATCACTCTTCAGGTTTATAAGATACTGTACATTACTGATATACCTGTAGACACTGCATATTACAGAGCACCACAGCAATAAAACTCACAGTAATGTGCGGCAGGGCAGCCATCAGAAATGATGGGGCCCCTTACTGAACCTCACGATGCCTCCCCCCCCCCGGCACTCCCTCAACCTCTAACAGCTTTTCTCCCCTTTCCAAAAAAAAAAGGACATAACATAGCACCACAGCAATAAAACTCACAGTAAAGTGCAGTGTGTATGAGTGTATCACAGAATCCACAGCAATAAATCTCACAGTAACAGGCTGTATATGATGGCCTTTGGGTCTGGGCCTGTTCCCTGGGTCTTGTTTGGGCCTTGGGGTTTGGGCCTTGGGGTCTGTGTCTTGGGGTCTGGGCCCTGGGCCTTGGGGTCTGTGCTCTGGGACTTTGGGGCTGGGCCTGGTCCCTGGGCCTTGGGGTCTGGTTTGGGCCCTGGGCTCTGGTCCCTGGGACTGGGCCTTGGGGACTGGTCCCTGAGTCTGGCCTGGGGTCTGGGCCCTGAGTCTGGCCTGGGGTCTGGGCCCTGAGTCTGGCCTGGGGTCTAGGCCCTGGGTCTGGGTCTTGGCTCTGGCCCCTGGGTCTGGGCTCTGGTACCTGGGGTCTGGTCCCTGGGGCTGGGCCTTGGGGTCTGGGTCTAGGCTGGGTCTGGTCCCTGGGTCTGGGCCTTGGTCCCTGAGTCTGGGCTTTGGTCAGTGGGTCTGGGCCCTGGATCTGGGCCTTGGTCCCTGGGGCCTGGTCCCTGGGTCTGAGTCTTGGGGTTTGGGCCCGGTCCCTGGGTCTGGGCTCTGGTCCCTGGGTCTGGGCCTTGGGGTCTGGGCCTTGGGGTCTGGGCCCTAGTCTGGTCTGGGCCCTGGGGTCTGGGCCCTGGGGTCTGGGCCCTGGGGTCTGCGCCCTGGGTCTGGGCCCTGAGGTCTAGTCCCCGGGGCTGGGCCTTGGGCCCTGGGTCTTGGCCTTGGGGTCTGGGCCCTGGGGTCTGGGCCCTGGGCCCTGAGCCTTGGCTCTGGTCCCTGGGGCTGGGCCTTGGGGTCTGGGCCCTGGGTCTTGGGTCTGGGCCCTGGGTCTGGCCTTGGGGTCTGGGCCCTGGGTATGGGCCTTGGGGTATGGGCCTTGGGGTATAGGCCTTGGGTCTACGCTGGGCCCTGGCTCACCACTCCTTCCTTCCCTGTCCTCCTTCCTTCAGCTCTTCTTTTCTTCTGCTCTTCTTTTCTTCTCTGTTCTGCTCTTCGGCCTGGCCCTCCGTCTCAGGCACGCAGCTTCACTGACTGGAGGGAGCGGAGCCAAAGCAGCGTGCTTGGGAGGCCCCCGCACGCTGCTTGGCCCCACCCAGCCAGCGAAGCTGCCAGGAGCTGGAGGAGACACAGTGTCTCCTCTGGCTCCTGCAGCAGAGACACAGTCAGCTCTGGATTCGGACTCATAGAGTCCGATACCGGAACTGTAAAAGGGCGCCGCCGCACACTCAGTAATGTGCAGTGTGTATGAGCGTATCACAGGGCTCTGCTCCGCTGAAACAACTAATCAATTAATCAACAACTAATCGATGATTAAAATAGTTGTCAACTATTTCCATTATCGATTAATCGTTGTTGATTGATCATCCTGTGTACAGCACACACAGTTTAGAGTCAGACTGAGTTAAACGTAAATAACCTCAGCTTCGGAGCCGATTGGAGAAGACGCGTCGCTGCGTTACTCGGTATGATTTAGTTCTAGGGTTATGTCAGACACAACCAGTATGTTTTTATTCCGTTTACAACAGTAGCAGAACTATAACACAAACAATAGGATACTGCCACTGGGTGAAGGAGCTGTATGCCTGTGTTTTATCCTTACTTGAAGCTGGAGTCCTGTGCCACCACCCCACCCTCCCTGCCACACCCTCTTTGGTCAGGAACTGCCATTCCCTCCCTTTGGTCTGGTCCCTTTCCCCAAACTCACTCCCACACTCAGATCCGGTCTTTTGTCCATACCCACTCCCTCTCACACTCAGGTCAAGTCACTTGAGCAAAGTCAATCCCTTCCACCTCTAGTCCCTCCTCCCAATCAGTTTGTTCACTAAATTTAAAAGGGACACTCTACGCACCCTGACCACTTTATCTTATTAACCCCGATTTCATCATCTATGACCAAGAGCTTGTAGTCGTGTTCATTTGAGAAAGCAAACATGTGCTTAAGCTGCGCATGCAGCATCAACCCATCGCTCTGATCAAGCACTCGCATACCTTGTGCGAAAGGTACGCAAGATACGCAATTTGCGCATGTACGTACGAACGTTACGTACACTACGCAAATTGCTTATTGCAAATTGCTTCTGCGGTGCCCTAGCGGCCGTCCGGGTTCCCGCGAGAACTCGAGCAGGATCCCGGCGGCCATCTTGGAATCACATGACCGCGTGCGGCTACCGGCATTTCGCGATACTCCTTACCCAAGACGGACCTCAGTTCGCGATGAGCATGGCCCATACTTCACAGAGGGTAGTGGGGCTTCCCAAACCGGGGAATCCAATTCTGCTGCTGGCTCCCGACACTCAGACCGCTCAGATGCCTTTGCTTCCCCCCCTCCTAAGAAACGATCTAGGACAGCTTCCAGATTCGCGGCTATGGAGGCCGCACTTCAGGCCTCCATTTCCCGGTCTCTATCATCAGCTGTCTCAACCCGGTCTTTGTCCTTTCGAAGGACTATGGATGAAGCGGTGGCTTCAGTTAAGGGACTTCCCTCTACCAGTGCAGGCCCGGTTCCCCCTCTAGACCCGGCTGTCCCTTCTGACTCAGGCCAGAGTGGCTCTAAGAGACGTGCAATCTGCCTGCTGAGAATAGCGAGGTGGCCTCGCATAAGAGAACCCCTAGCCGCGGGGCTTTGGTGGTTGCGGTTTCCAAGGATAGGCCTCAGCCTAAGGGTTCTGGCCGACTCCCCATACGTACTGACTCAGAGGTTGAGGAACCCGAGCAAGGGGAGGATGATGGAGTCATAGAACTCTATACTCCGCATGATGTAGACCTGATGGCCGAGGACGACGGACCCCCACCACCATTGTTGTCTAATAAGGAGGTGGTTTGCGACCCTCAGGGCCGCCCGATGTTTTCACCAGCGGGAGTCTTACACCCACGATCGACTGCATGGTCCCCTATACCACACGTGGAGTTGTGGGTTGATGCCCACATTTGTCTCCCTATGGACAAGGAGACGCGGGTTAATATGAGGGCTGAATGTCCTCAACCTACCACCGCAGGCAAGACTTGTCTCACTCCGGTGGTGGACAAAGATTTTGTTAAATTCATGACTAATAAGGGGTGGTCCCCTAAGAAGGGTATCGATATGGTGTTAATAGTTTGTGAGGACAAGGTTCTTGATGTGGCCCCTCCATTAATCTACCTCCTTGATATGGTGGAGGATGCCCACTTGCACGATACCCCCTTAGACCTTAACAATGCCACGGGTTGGATTCAACGCTCATTGTGCTTGTTGGGTGGAGCTAATGCGGCATTGGCCACCGAATGACGCAAGTCAATGATTTTGAGGATGGATCCTCAGCTTACAGCCATGGCCACTAGAGACAAGGGTGCCTCGGCTCGGGGAATGCTTTTTGGTGATGGCTTCATCAAGAACATGGGTACCTACACCAGCGCCTTTACCGCCCTGGATAAGGTAGAAAGAGCCATTAAGAAGGTGTTCCCCAAGAAGGTTTTCGACCGGGCTGGCAGAGGAAGGGGCCGCTCTGCCAGCCGCACCGGTTCTGTGGGCATTACCAGAGGCTCCTTCCGGGCCTCCACTGCCACTGATTCAGGTCCCACCGCCTACGGACCTTCTACCTGAGCTCAGGCCTGGAGAGGCCGTGGATTCCGGGGTGGTTGAGGTTCTTTCCGTACCCGACGTCCGAATGGTAAGTCTTCCATGTCTTGTTCCGCATTCGTCTGTTCAGGTGAGGGGCCGCATCCGTTATTTTCTCAAGAGATGGGAGGTTATAACCGCGGACCCTTGGGTCCTGAATACTGTAAGAGATTCGAAATAGAATTCGAGTCTACCCCTCCTCATGGGTCAATACCCCCCCGGCCTCTCTATCTTTCCGTAGACCAAGAACTCTTGGTTCAGGAAGAGGTCACAGCTCTGGCGTTGAAAGGGGCTATAGAGGAAGTCGCTTGGGACTCCCCCAAGTTCGTGAGCAATTTGTTTCTTGTGGCCAAAAAAGGGGGTGGAATGCGCCCTGTTATAAATCTCAGGAATCTCAATGTGTGGGTGACGTACCGTCATTTCCAGATGGAAGGTTTTCATACCCTCAGGGATACAATCTACGAGAACGATTGGCTTGTCAAGCTAGATTTGAAGTACGCGTACCTTTCGGTTCCCATGGCACCGGCGTCCAGAGATTTCCTAGGTTTCCCCTGGAGCGACCGCATGTGGCGCTTCGCATGTCTGCCGTTCGGCCTTTCATCCGCTCCGTGGTGCTTCACGAAGCTCATGAAACCAGTTATAGAATCACTACGGATGCGGGGCGTACGCCTCGTCATCTATTTAGACGACGTTCTGTTGATGTCAGATTCCGCGGAATCTCTTCTCCACCATTTGTCATGGACAATCTCGCTCCTGCAAGATTTGGGTTTCCTGATAAACGAGGAAAAGTCTCTGTTGGTGCCCACTCGGAGCTTGGAGTTTCTAGGTTTTCTACTAGATTCACACGGCATGATCGTCAGTGTTCCTCCTTCCAAGGTTCGTTCCATTCGAAGGAGGTTCGTTCTTTCTTGCGGGACCCCTCACCCACGCTAAGGGAGCTGGCGAGGGTGATTGGTCTCCTGGCAGCGACTCATTTGGCGGTTCTCCCAGCCCCGCTTCATTACAGGGCCCTCCAGAGTTTGAAGGCCCGTTCTCTCCATTCTGCGGCGGATTATTCCCGCAGGGTTCCCCTCTCCGACGATGCAAAGAGGGATCTGGAGTGGTGGTTGACGGATTGGTCTCGTTGGAACGCTCGCCCGGTGCGGCTTCCTTTGCCGACATTGACCATAGAGCCGTTCGGGTTGGGGGGCTCGATGCGGCGTTGTGGAGACAGGCGGTGGTCGGTCGATCCAGGAACAGTCTCTCCATATAAATGCTCTGAAGCTTCTGGAGGCGTTCTTCGCCCTCAAATGCTTTTCCAGGGGGACCGATCACCGCTGTGTCGTCCTCAAGCTGGACAACCTGTCGGCTGTCAGGTACATCAATGCTCTGGGGGGACCTCGCTCGATGGCTCTGACATCGGTGGCCACCGATCTGTGGAGTTTTTGCCTTCCTCTGGGTCTGTTTGTGGTAGCTCAGTATCTTCCAGGTCTCGCCAAAACAGTGGCGGACTGGAATGCACGCCATCTGACGGACTCGGGGATTGGCATCTGCAACCATCTGTGTTCGCCGCCATCAACGAGTTGTGGGGTCCTCTCAGGATGGATCTCTTTGCTTCCAGGCTGAATCGTCAGTTGACAAAGTTTTACAGTTGGCGCCCGGATCCGGAGGGCACGGACGCCTTCGTCCAGATTTGGCCGTAGGGTCGTCTCTATGCCTTCCCTCCGTTTCAGCTGATGTTGCACGCTTTGAGGCGTCTCTGCGATACGGGGTCGGAACTGGTGTTGCCGACACCATTCTGGCAAACCCAACCGAGGTTCCCCCTGCTGTTGGAACACTCACTGGCTCCGCCCAGGTTGATTCCGCACTCGTCCTCCCTGCTGTTGGGGCCGGACGGCCTTCCTCACCCGTTGTTGCTGGAGGAGCGGTTGTCCCTACTGGTTTGGTTGGTTTCCGGTTCTCCTGGCGGGCCACAGGCATTTCGGCTCGAACTGAAGAATTGTTGCAGCATGCTTGGGCCCCGGGTATGACGGGGGCCTATCGCTCTGCCTGGTCCACTTGGCACAATTGGTGTTTGCGACGGGGTGACGATTCCACTTCGGCCCCTCTAGGGTCGGTTTTGGATTTCTTGTCCTCTCTATTTGATTCAGGATTGGCGTTTCGTACCATCAATGTTTACCGATCAGCATTGTCTGCAGGTCACCGGGGTTTCGATGATTCCCCACTAGGTCGTCACCCCTTGGTGTGTCGTCTCCTTAAAGGGGTGCGTTTGTCTCGGCCTCCAGCTCCATGTTATTCCTCTACATGGGATGTTTCTCTGGTACTGAATTTTCTTCGTTCTTGGCCGGTTAATGCTTCTCTGTCCTTGCGTCAATTATCTGCAAAATTGTTTGGTGTTACTATGTCTGATCTCCTGTAAACGTGTCAGCGATGTTCGGGCGCTGGACTTTGGGGCGCGGTCTTTTCTCCCGGAAGGAGTTTGTTTTGATGTGTCGCGACGGACTAAGACCGCGATACGTACTGTGTTTTTTCCAGCTTTTCCGGAGGTTCCGGATTTATGCCCTGTCCTTTGTCTTAAGGAATATGAGGGTCATACTCTGGCTTTTCGTTCACTTCCTGTGTCTCCACTGTTTATCTCCTTTTGTGCCCCGCACAAACCTGTTAGTTCACCTACATTAGCGAGATGGGCTCGTTGGTTGTTGGATCTTGTTGGCGTGGACATTTCACATTTTGGTGCGCACTCTATTCGTAGTGCAGCGACTTCTAATACTTTCCTAGCAGGTTGCCGCCTGGAGGACATTATGAAGTCTGCGGATTGGTCGCGAGAGTCTACTTTTCGTACCTTTTACTTTAAGCCGGTCTCTCATTGGTCTCAGGCACTGATGTGTTGAACGTGCAAATATGAAGCCTCCGATCCTGCCTTAAAATTCCCAAATTTTCCTACTTCCGATGACGGAAAGTTTGGATTTTAATAAGGACTCAGAGGCGAGTATTTCCCTCCTCTCCGGCCCGGGGGGGGGTGTTCTCGACCGGCCATATTTGGGGTTGGGTACCGGTGTTTTTGTTGTCCGCTCTTCCTAATATTTAGCTTTGTGTTATGTGTTTCTTGCAGCCATTTGATTTCCTATGGAGTGGATCTTCGTGTGGACTTGACGTGCGCCCTGGACTTGGTTCCTGTTTGTTCCTGGGCCCCCTTCCGTTAGTCGCATGAAGAAAGAGGGTGTGACTGCTCCAGCCCAGACCATTTATAGACTTGGGGGCAGGGCTTACAGATAGGTAGTGTACCCCCACGTTGGGGGCTTGTTTTTTCTTGTTTTTCTTGTTCTTTATTGTCACTGTTCTTTACTGCTGTGGGTGCAATAAAGAAAGGGATTGCAAATACTCGCCTCCGAGTCCTTATTAAAATACAAACATTCCGTCATCGGAAGTAGGAAAATTTGGGAATTTAGCATGACAGTTATCTGCATATGCCCTTCTGTGTGCTTAGTGCTGTGTGTCTGCTCATGCTATCCCCGAGTGTACAGACTGAGGTTAATTGCTGGGGATTCCACCTTAACTTAAGTAGATTGGGAAGCAGTGATTGGGAAACTGCCTGAGAGATCATGGGGGGGGGGGGTGGTGTGAGTAAAAAAATCTTTAATTTTTTTGTTGTTTGGGAGGGGATTTTGATCTCCTGCCCCCCCCCCACACACACACACAGCCGCCTCTCTCCTACCTGCTCAGAGATCCTGGCAGCATCAGGCAGGCAGGGTCGAGACTCACGGCTCCTTGCCATGTGGAGGGGCGGAGTCATGTGTGCCTCCAGCTCTTCCACATGCAGCAGCATGGAGGTGGAGTCATGGTGGCCGGGGGTGTAACAATGATGGAGGCCCCTTCAGTCCTGTCCAGCTCACCTGAAACTGTAGTTGTTATCGAACGGAGCCAGGCTTAAAGCTGACCCTGTCACTGTTTTTTTTAGCTAAGATCTCCCTGCTTGCGGTCAGAGAGGGGGGGGGGCTAATGACCGTGGGGCTGATCAAAGTGCGATTGCAGTGCCCTTCCCTAAGGCCCCGTTCACAAAGTGCGATTTATCGCACGGATTTTGCTGCGAAATCGCGGCAAAATCTGCGCGATGTCGCGCTATGTAGCATCTCCAATGCATTTCAATGGAGCTGTTCACATCTTGCCGCGTGACGTCGTGTGATGTCGCGGTAGCATGTCGCTGGTACATGACCCTTTTTTTTGCAATTTGCGTTTTGCGATTTCCATTGGTGGTGTTTTGCAAAATCGTGCTGTTATCGCGCGACGTCGCAAATATGAAAATCACACAGAAAAACGCACGATTTTCAAATCGCACAGTGTGAACGGGGCCTAAAGCATCCGGCTGTGCTGATGGGGCCCCAATCTGGGCCCCTTCCCCATCCGGGAGCTCGGGCAGTGCCCGAATGTCCGATGGGTCAGTCTGCCCCTGGGCATAACGCAGGCATATTGCAAGAACTGTCACCTTATGTCAGGCTTCTGTGCTAAGCTATTATGTATGTTCATCATACATAAATTCTTTATTATTAAGACCGGCTGGGTGGAGTAGAGGAAACATCACTGCTCTGCGTGGAGAGAGTCTGTGGAGGCATGGGTACGATTCCAGTCAGAGCACCTCTCCAGTAAGTGTCCTTGGGCAAGACACCCAACGGTACATACTCGCCACCCAGGACATACTTGAAAATGAGAGAAATCTCAATGTATCCTTGCTGGTAAAATCCTTTCTCAAAAAAAAAAAATTCAGTCTCTCATTCCCTGACTGCTAAAATGAATACTTGTACTTTTGTTCCAAATGTACAATGTTGTGAAATATCGTTATCGGGCTTTTACTTTTCACACAAATCCAACCAATGCTGATACAGATCTGACCTTTGAGATACTGGGGGTTATTCAGAGAGCGCTGAAATGTCGCCGACATTTGGGTGCTCTCTCGCTCCCTGCACTTCCCTCCACTTCGGGGAATCAAAGTTCCCCACCCTGCGGTGTATTCAGCATTCACCGCAGGGCCCCCCGAGTGCAGAGAAAGCTCGCCCCAAACCCGACGAACACCTGCCGAACACTCACCGAAAACCCACAGAAACCGCCGCGAAAACCACGCCAAACATGACGGAAAAAGCGAAGGAGCCGCCAATCACAGCACAGAGCAGCCACCGGAAAAAGTCGACAAGCTGATGAACAGGGTAAAAAAAACAAAAACTGTACGTTTGAAAGTTTCAAAATTGAAACACTGTTTGCAAAAAGACTACTGGATGAAAATGTCTGGAATTTACATATAAGATCCAATTAATGATAATAAAAAGGTCTGTTAAAGAAAAACAGAAAAAATTATTTAAAAAAAGAAAGGAAAAACATTTTGCCGAAACAAATCCCGAAAAATACCTAAAAGATCCTAAAAAATCTATAAATAGAGACTTTGTACGGCAGATTAAAATAATAAATGGTTTATTAATATTAAGATATTGAATTAAAACAGGAATATTTTTAACATTGAAGCCTATGGGATTCGCCTGAATAAACCTGGCGAATGAAACCACCGAACAGCAGGGCATTTCGGCAACTTTTCACTGCTGTTTGGTGTTCTCTGAATAGATTAACCATTGCTTCTCTATAGGGGAATTCACTGTCATCAAACAGCACTGTACGTGCAGGCAATTCGCCAAAATTTGGCGAACTGCCAGTTCTGTGAAAAGCTGAATGGCCCCGAAATGTCACCATACGCTGAATTGCAGTGTCCGGTTACATTTCGGGGCCAGATCGGCTCAAGATCAGAAAGCATTATTTTACTGAGAGGGTGGTGGATACATGGAACAGCCTTCCAGTTGAAGTGGTAGAGGCCAAAACAGTAATTGAATTTAAGCAGGCATGGGATAGACATAAGGCTATCCTAAATAAAAGATAAATCCAGGTAAAGTATCCATGTAATTGGGCAGACTAGATGGGCCGAAAAGGTTCTTATCTGCCGACATTTTTCTATGTTTCTATGTTTCTAAGAGTGTGACCGCTGTCAATAGCTGCCTAAGAGTGAAAGGTGTGTCTGCTAAAAGCAATCACATTCCTATCACTGACTGCCTGAGAGGAGTCACTCTAGAGGGTCACTTTCAGGCAGCCAGTGTCACTCGAACTGGGACTATTATATGTAGAAATAAGATTGATAAACTTACAGTGATGGAGGGTGCTGCTGCTGCTGAGTCTGGTGCTGCGGAGTCTGGTGGTGCTGCTGAGTCTGGTGGTGCTGCTGAGTCTGGTTCTGCTGAGTCTGGTGCTGCGGAGTCTGGTGCTGCGGAGTCTGGTGCTGCGGAGTCTGGTGCTGCGGAGTCTGGTGCTGCGGAGTCTGGTGGTGCTACTGCGGAGTATGGTGGTGCTGCTGCTGAGTCTGCTTCTGCTGCCGAGTCTGGTGGTGCTGCTGCTGCTGAGTCTGGTGGTGCTGAGTCTGGTGCTGCTGAGTCTGGTGCTGTTGAGTCTGGTGGTGCTGTCGAGTCTGGTGGTGCTGCTGAGTCTGGTTCTGCTGAGTCTGGTTCTGCTGAGTCTGGTGGTGCTACTGCGGAGTATGGTGGTGCTGCTGCTGAGTCTGCTGCTGCTGCCGAGTCTGGTGGTGCTGCTGCTGCTGCTGAGTCTGGTGGTGCTGAGTCTGGTGGTGCTGAGTCTGGTGCTGCTGAGTCTGGTGCTGCTGAGTCTGGTGGTGCTACTGCGGAGTATGGTGGTGCTGCTGCTGCGGTGTCTGGTGCTGCTGCGGAGTCTGGTGCTGCTGCTGATTCTGTTGTAAGGTGTGCTCTATCCCCTGTCAGAAAAAGAGAGGTTTGTGAGGGTCCTGAGAACGAGCAACGGCACTAGTGGCCTGCTCTACGGTGGAGCCCGCTCAGGTCTCACAAGGTTTCTCCATCCTAACCAGCGAAGGCAGGGCTTAATGTGATGACGTGTCATCACGCTAAGCTCTGCCCTCACCTCTGACAGCTTACTGGAGGACTGATTGGACAGGAGGCAGCGCTGATTGGACAGGAGGAGACAGGAGTTAATGTGAGCGATGTGGAGCGGCTGTATCTACAGATAAAGCTTCACTCGCTCGCCGGCCGCAGGAGATGAGAGGCGGGAAGCGAGCGAGCGAAGCTTCATCTGTAGATACAGCCGCTCCACATCGTTCACATTATGCCATGAACCGGGAATTAACAGGCCACGGACCAGTACCAGTCTGCAGCCCGGGGGTTGGGGACACTGCTCTAGTGCCATGGGGCAATTTTTTTTCAAAGGGACATTACCACTTACATAAGCAGTAACTACATAACTGCTTCAGCGACTCCAGTCATTTCACAGGGACCATTTGCTAAATAGGGAATTCTCCATATTTTCAGCAAAATGGATTCCCTGAAATGTAATGAAAATCAAAGGGTCTAAAGACGAATTGATCCTTTCGTTTCTAACTTCCATTATAACCCCTAAAATGCCATAAACCCAGGGAAATACAATAAAAATAATAAACAGTGTGACATGTAGACTACCCATTAACCCCTAAATTGCCATAAACCCAGGGAAATACAACAAAATAATAAACAGTGTGACATGTAGCTAACCCATTAACCCCCCTTAAAATGCCAGTAATCAAGGGAAAACCTGAAATACATACACTGAGAGGGATGAAGCCTACTCATTAACCCCTAAAATGCCATAAACCCAGGGAAATACAATAAAAATAATAAACAGTGTGACGTGTAGACTACCCATTAACCCGTAATTGGAACCCCCTATCTCCCGATCCGTGGCAGCTAGGGGTTAATGTTTGATATTGTTGGATCGGCCAGAGCATGGCCTTTCCAACAATATCAAACATGATAATGAAAAAAGTTTTTAAAAAAAAATAAAAAGAATAAAAATATATATATATATTAAAAAAAATCTTAAAAAAAAATAAACAAGTTTTTTTTTGTTAATGCAGCAATATTGTTCCCATTTCAATTATAATGTGAACAATAATGCTGCACTAACGATTTTTGTACGCGGTGCGTTTGTTAAAAATAGCGACATTTTCCCCCAAAAAAATGGAACGAGACCCCATTTCTAATTTTTTTAACAAGCGCACCCCATACAAAATATAACCGCAAACGATTGCATGTTAAAATGTGAAAAAAAACACTTTACACATAATAAATTATTGAAAATTCTAATTTTACTGCATTTTTTGTTATAATATACAGACATGACATAACGTATACATATAATAATGACATATTATGAATCCGTGGAGTCTGCCGGAAAGAACGATATATAATATGTCTGGGTCATATATCAAAATATGGCTACAAAATGCATTTAAACATGATGAGCGAAAGCGGTAAAAATGACCTCAGCACAGAGGTGTGAAAAGCCTCAGCAGCGAAAGGGTTAAAACACAACTAAACCAAAGGAAAAATGTAAGTAATACACAATGTGATAGCCTGACCGTTAACCCCTTTAATGCTGAGCCATTTCAACCCTGTGAAAAGAAAAAAGGAAAGGTTAATGTTTTTATTATCTTATTTCTTATTTTAACTTTACATTGAATATGGTCATGTTGGGTATCATTGGAAAGGCCAGGCTCTGCTCTATCCAATGATACATAGATAGACCATGTACGATGCATGGTGACGGAGAGGCAGTGGTCCGAAGGACCTCCTGGCTGTGCCTCTCTCTCTGCCTCTATCATCGCTGGGGCTGGCAGGGTGCAGTTGTTGGGGGGGGCAGGGGGAGCTTTTGAAGGCAGGGGGAGCAGAGAGTATCCATGCCTCTCTGCCTCCCTGTATGATGCGTGCAGCAGAGGGGTGCTGGATGCTGATGGGGGGGGTGACTTGAGGGAAGGAGTAGCCTAACTAGAGAGGCAAAATTTACTTGCATATAACTGGCCCTGCACCTCTGTCCTCTCTGACCAGTCCCTGGCCGCAGCTTGGCTCCATCTCCTCCTCAGCAACACCATGCACACAGTGGCCAGCACAGGAAGATGCTGGTAGGAAGGGGAGGAGCCAGTTGAGGAAGCGCTGTATCCTCTCCCCGCACAGCAACAGCGGATGGCACGCACTGAATTAACGCCCCAGTCTGAAGTTGCGTGGGCAAATTAGGCGGCCGCGAGGCCTCGGGAGCACGAGGACATATAGAGCCACCACTGCACTACCCCTCCCCCCCCCCGCGGGGAGGGCACACAGGGGCAGGTCATTTAAAGTTTTTTTTAAAAAAACGGAAAGAACTCAAACAGCTGGCGACCCTCTAAAAAGGGCGCCTGTCGGCACGTGCCTGTAGTGCCTAATGGGAAATCCGGCCCTGGTAACACCTTGGACAAACACA
Source organism: Leptobrachium leishanense (assembly GCA_009667805.1). Classification (NCBI taxonomy): domain Eukaryota; kingdom Metazoa; phylum Chordata; class Amphibia; order Anura; family Megophryidae; genus Leptobrachium; species Leptobrachium leishanense. Next base: position 2,587 of record RXON01000764.1, on the reverse strand, counting down.
GGCCCTGGTAACACCTTGGACAAACACAGGCCCTGGTAACACCTTGGACAAACACAGGCCCTGGTAACACCTTGGACAAACACAGGCCCTGGTAACACCTTGGACAAACACAGGCCCTGGTAACACCTTGGACAAACACAGGCCCTGGTAACACCTTGGACAAACACAGGCCCTGGTAACACCTTGGACAAACACAGGCCCTGGTAACACCTTGGACAAACACAGGCCCTGGTGATTAAACCTGGCATCCCATTTATTTAAAAAATAAACCTAGACCTAAATTTACACTTAAACATGCAGGGACACACACACACAATTACATGTATTTATAAAACGTCAACATGTTCTGTAGCGCTGTCAGACCACAGACAGACCAACAGCTCTGTATATAAGAATGTACACACAGGATATACACAAATCTGCATAGATAATAGAATAAGTGGGTCACACAGCGAAAGCGGTTATCAGCCGGTTTCATAGCAATGCAAAAAATGTAAACAATAAATAAACTCCTGTAAATGATATCGCTTTTGTTGCGGTTATGTCTCCATTAGAGAAATCTGTGAGTAGATCTACAATATGCTGTGAATTTAAAAAAAATCACATATAGACACATAATTTATAAATAGCATATAAAGGCATGAGCAGCATCTGAATAAAGGACAAATACCGGTAATCTGTTTTATCAACTTGTATAGGAGGTTTAGGAGTTTATTTAAAAAAAAAAAACCTATGAGCCTGTGTGTAAATGGGCATCTGGTCTTCTGGGCACTCAGTCTCCTGTTAAGGGAATTGCTTCTGGATTTGTTTGGGGATTTAGCATTACAGATATCTGTATATGCCCTTCTGTGTGCTTAGTGCTGTGTGCTTAGTGCTGTGTGCTTAGTGCTGTGTGCTTAGTGCTGTGTGTCTGCTCATGCTATCCCCGAGTGTACAGACTGAGGTTAATTGCTGGGGAGTCCACCTTAACTCAAGCAGATTGGGAAGCAGTGATTGGGAAACTGCCTGACAGATCATGGGGGGGGGGGTAGTGTGAGTAAAAAAGTGTTTACCTTTTTTTTGTTGTTGTCTGGGGGGATTTTAATTTTCTACCCCGACACACACACACACACACACACACCTGTCTCCTACCTGCTCAGAGATCCTGGCAGCATCAGGCAGGCAGGGTCGAGACTCACAGCTCCTTGCCATGTGGAGGGGCGGAGTCATGTGTGTCAGCCAGCTGCCTCCAGCTCTTCCACATGCAGCAGCATGGAGGGGGAGTCATGGGGCCCGGGGGTGTAACAATGATGGAGGCCCCTTCAGTCCTGTCCAGCTCACCTGAAGCTGTAATTGCAGCATCTGCCAGTCTCCTCCTAGATTTCATTATTAAACGGAGTCAGGCTTAAAGCTGACCCTGTCACTGTTTTTTTTAGCTAAGATCTCCCTGCTTGCGGTCAGAGGGGGGGGGGCTAATGACCGTGGGGCTGATCTAAGTGCGATTGCAGTGCACATCTCTAAAGCATTCGGCTGCGCTGATGGGGCCCCAATCTGGGCCCCTCCCCCATCTGGGCCCTCGGGTAGTGCCCGAATGCCTGATGGGTCAGTCCACCCCGAATATGATATATATATATTTATTTCTCCTGAAGTCCACTCGAAGGGTTAACTGTGTGCCAATGAAGTGGAAATAGGCTGGAAGATGGCCGCCATTGTACACAGGCGGCCATCTTGTTCAGAATATTGGTTCACTTGTATATAACTAGACAGGTTTGTAGCTGAAACTAGAATGAGGTATATGTAGAAATTTAGGAATGCGTTTAGATTAGCAGAAAAGCAATTAAAGCTTTATGAAAGATCTCTGCTGTTCCTGGCACGGAGGAAAAGCGAAGTAGATCCTCCAAGGTCGTTGGGGCCCGCAGAAAGACAAAGGAGTAGAGATTAGGCCAGGTGCCATCTGTAACAAGTGAGTGTAGGCGCAAGGGAGGAGGGCGCAGCCCGGAACAGTAAGAGCAATTAATTATGATTTACTGAAACTAACACAAAGTTTGCCAATGTACAGCCAATTAATGGAATGTCTTTGTATTAGCCAAAGGGAGGTATTAACCCACGTGGGGTGGAATAAAGTGTCATTGGGAGGTGGGCTAACTGGGATGTACCTAATTACGTATTTTTGGGTATAAGATCCCTTGCACGGGTGAAAAGGGGGGCTCACTCTTTGCGATTCAATCCTGTGTGGGCACTTGTGTGACGACACAATAAAGTTTGCCTTTCCTGAAGAGACTCGTGTTCTGACAATCCTTACTTGTGCCCGGTCCGGCGCCGTCTTGAAAGTGAATCTGTTTTTGTCCGCCTACATTTTTGGGGGCCTCGTGAGCCGGGATACGGGCCCTTTCCGGGCACACAGTAACGGCTGCTGAACACACTGTGGCAGATTGACTGCAGCAGGTGCGAGAATCCCGATGGTTGGGCGTCCGTTGAAGGTGAGCTGACATCTGCAGGCGCCAAGCAGGATTTCCTGTTCAGTGGACCTCGTCTCGTCCCAAACGGACCCCTGACCCGCGGGAACTCTGGGACACCACTGAGTCTGAGGAAACAGCAAGCAGCGCCG